>LGRX02010273.1:0-21377 GCA_001247695.2 Cymbomonas tetramitiformis | reverse complement strand
TACTCAGATAGCATTGCCGCGCAACTCGCTGCAAATACTCAGATAGCAGTGCCGCGCGACTCGCTGCTGATACTCAGATAGCAGTGCCACGCGACTCGCTGCAAATACTCAGATGGCAGAAATGTAGCTTGCGACGTCGCGCCACTTGAACAAATCAAATATGTGTCACACAACTCGCTGCAAATATAATCGCAGTGTCATTGGGAGTGGTTTGTTCGGTTTTTTTATTCTTTGTTGTTACCTTCGTTGTTTGCACTACTGATCCCTGAGAGCCTACACTCTCTTCTCTCCAGTTTTTTGCACAGTGCTTTTGCGGCTCTGCTCATGGCTAGCGGCGCGCTGCATCCCAGTAAGCTGCTGAGTATGCAGCGTCGCTCCGGTAGCTGACTTGCGGAACGGGAGGAGGGTTGAGTACGCGGTCAGGAGTAACATGCACCGACGTCATGGCTCCCGGGGAGGGGCACGTGTGCGCGTATGTGGGCCCCCTTACGACGGTGCCCTGGGGGTGCCCGGAGGGCTTCCACGGGGACGGCGAGCAGTGCGCGGAGTGCCAAATGTCTGTACGCATCGCCGCCGCCAGCATCACTGCCAGCGGAGCCGTGACGCGCGCAGGCTGGCACCGAGGGCAGCGGGTGCAGATTCATGGGCAGCTAGACGGCCTCAGCCACGCACAGTGCACCAATCAGGAGGGCACCATGTTCAGGTGGGACGGTGCCACGTCAGATGGCGCCCAACTCCAGCTCACTGCAAGGGAGAACCGAGCAGACACCCTGAAGCTGACCCTGCCGAAAGTCAACCTCGTTGTGGGGCTGAGCTACACCTTGAGCTTGACGGCATACCTGGCCGGGCGCCCAACTGTGCAGCACATCGTGCCCGCCAGTTTTTTTGTGGCTTCACAACCACTGCAGGTCAGAGGGCATGTCCCATACCCTGCTCCCCTGGCCTTCCCCCTCCCTCGCAGCCACTGCAGATCAGAGGGCGTGCATCTGATACAGGGGCAATGGGTGCGCCACGCTTTCACCCCTTCCCACCACATCACATATCGGAGTGCGCATGTCGCCGCCAAACAAGAAGCTGCTCGCATTCTGCCTCCGCATCCTTCCACAACAGATTGCACGAGGCACGGCGGACACATGCGGAGAGCATCCACCATTTGCACCTGCCCCGCTGACCTGTAATAGGAGCCCTCCACGAGCGGAGTGTCATCGTGGATCAGCGCGCATTCGTCATCGCGACCTGAGAGTTGGAGGTGCTGAACAAACGGGAGGGGTGTGCATGGCGCAGGTGGTGATCCGGGGGATGCGGTGGTAGGGAGAGGTGGGGACGTGACTCTTTCGGCAGAGGACAGCGAGGACCCGGACGGTGAGCCCGGCCCCATTGCCTATGAATGGTGGTGCAAGTGCACTTCCGCCGGTGCTGGAAGCAGGGCGTGCCGTGACTCAGAGGGACAGTTACTACCTAGCCGCATGACGAACGAGACGCTGCACTTGACGCTGCAGGGGGCGGAGGAGGGGGGGGTAATGAACTACACCTTCACGGTGACTGCTTCGAAGGGCTCTCGCACCTCCCAGCGCAGCACCCCCATCACCGTCCTCAGCACGCCGCCTTTGTCCATGGTCATCACGCCTGTGGTGGGAAAGGTGCGCCCTCCGGCAGCTCTGGTAACACACTTCCATCCTGATGGTCCTGATGTGGCGTGTTGGGACGCACCCCCTAGAAGAGTGGCGAGAGCCGCGATTGATCAATCACCGGTGGCCAAGGGAGGCCCGCGACCGCACGGGTCTGAGCCAGAGGTCACCCAGCGAACACTCCATTTTCGCCCATTGAGCAGGAGCACTTAGCAGAAAACAAAATAGCACACTCATGCCGCACTCATGACCAAGCCTGGCTGTGAATGACCCCAACCAGCAACCCAATGGTCCCCTCCCCTGCCAGCATGCTGCAAGCATATCGTGGTCCCGTTGAATCCAACTGAACGATGTTCATCCACTTGCATTAGTGTGATGACAGCTATTCCGATTTGGTGCCTCTGTCACAATGCGATCAATCGAGGCAGGGGAGAAATCCTGCCGCGATCGACTGGCCCCTGACCGAGCGGGTCTCTCAAAACGAGGGTTTGGCCGAAGATTGACCAACAGATTTCTCACCCTGAAGTATGAGGAAAGATGTAAAAACAAGAAAAATCAAATGTTTTTGGTATTTCCGGCCAAGTTGCCAACGACCTCCTGAGAGGACTTCTCCCCTGAATTGAGGATATGGACTTCCCTTCAGACATGATCCTCAGAGCATACAAACGCGGATGTTGCAGGTCAATCCCACTCAGCAGCTTGCTCTGCAGTCGGAGGTTAGCTCGGAGGACCCCGTCAGCCTGCACATGGCGTGGAGCTGCACCCTCGAGCCAGGAGGGCAGGTGTTCCCGCTGACGCCGCCGATGCTGTTATCACCCGTCACCCAGGAAAACATCGTGCTGCGTGAACAAGTGCTTACTGAGGGGCACGCCTACCGCTTCCAGCTCAGCGCGCATGACCGTCTCGGAGCCGCCTCGGCGGCTATCACGGTGGTGATGAACAACCCCCCTACTGGCGGCAGCGTGGTGGTGAGGCCCTCGGAGGGGGTGGCGCTCAGCACTGTGTTCACCATTGTTGCCCCAGATTGGCGCGACGACGACCCGCCTCTCACTTTTCAGCAGCTCTACCGTGTGGTGGGGGCTGGAACAAGCTCCTCCCTGCTAGGGGAGGTGGAAGAGGGGTGGAGACCCCTGGTGAGCGACCACGGGCCCCTGGGGCAGCCCCCGAGCATCGAGGCCGTGCTGCCCGAGGCGGGGCTCGCAGCGCATGAAGATCTGGTGCAGGTGCGCGTGTCCGTGATGGACGCATACGGCGCCACTGCCACCGCCGAGACTTTCGTGACGGTCCGTGCGGCGGTGGCAGTGGATGCGGCGCCCGTGCTGGTCCGAGTGGGCAGGCACACCATGAACGGCAATACGGACGCGGCAATGCGCGACATCCTAGGGCTCAGTGCGAATCTCAACAGGCTCAGCAACATTTCCACCTATTTAGAGGTGGCGGTGCGCTCTCGCCGCCCTTCCCCTCTCCCCCTCTCTGAATCTCCCTCTCTGAATCTGACTTTGGTCCCCCCATCTTCTCCGAGCACTGAGTCGAAGGAGAAGAAGAAGGAGTCGGCGTAGCTGCCTCACGGAACCGGCTCATGAATAGCGCTTCCTTCCGCAGCTCAGTTGGCTTCACGACGACGCTGGGTCGCGAAATATTCTGAAAGCACCGCGGACTTGATTGGTCCAGGCAGAACGGAGCGTAGCCAACCGAAAACAGGCGGCAATCGCCGGCGCCACAGTGTCACATCCTGGGCCACCCTCGTTGTGTTGGGGAAGTATCATGTACCTGTGCTATCAGACCTGGAGCGGCCTGTACTGTCAGACCTGGGGCGGGGAAGGGTATAAGTTTCATTTCGCTCCAGGATCATTTCCGCAGGTTCATGTGCGCATGCCCTCATCAAGCCGTGTGGGTTTGCTGCGTCTGCGGCTTCCCGGCAAGAGAGCCCTCCCCCGCCATTCATGCCATCCTCCCATTGGGCTCTGCGCTCTGTGAATGAACGGTCAGATGTGCTCGGTGCTCACTCGTGGCATAACGCTTTTGTTGTCTGCCGGGTGTTTCACAGAGCATCGAGCGTCGCATGCTGGGAGTAAGCCGGCAGGGCGTGACCTCAGCCACCCGCGCCACTCTACTCGAGAGTGTGGCGGTTCTCCATGGCAACTTTTTCCCCACCTCCGGCTCAGTGGCTTCCGTGGCGGAGATGGCACGTGGAGTGCTTGCCGTGCCCGGCGAGCTGACCGATGAAACGCAGGCCTTGGGGCTGCAGCTGGCGGAGAGGCTGATCGCGGACACAGCAGAGGGCGAAGCACAGATGAACGTCCCGACCGCACGTACAGTGCTCGGAGCTCTCAGCAGCTTAAACGAAGCCAACCAATCGGCCGCCGGCGCAGCGGGTGAGACCCGAGCTGCTGTGGCGGCTGGAGACGTCACTGCATCGACATCCGAGGGCATCGCGCGCAGCGCAAAGTGCCAGGCCCTCGCTGCGCAGCTATCGGCGGCGCTCCTGCTGGGGGCGGTGGACGAGGAGGCACCTCGAAAAGCCAGCTCCGCCACCATTGCCATAGCTGTACAGAGATGCCGTGCTGACCTCGAGGACTCTTGTCTGTACAACCACCCGCACTTCACAGATGGCGTTGCAGCGATGTTTCCTGCCTCCCTTGGCCCCGGACTTGCGGGCAATGCGCCAAACTGCTCCGCCGCCGGGGGCTGTGCTCCGACGAGGCCGCCGGCGCGCAGCTCCGTGCAGGTCTCTCTCTCTCTCTCACCCCCTTCCAGCGCATCGTCCTTCCAGCCTCTCTCCTTTGTGTCCAAACAGCCTGTGTCTGCCACGTGGGGCGCCGCAAGAAGCATCATTCGCTCCAGTGACGCACTGCCACATGAGTCGCCGTTGCAGGCATCATCGTCGTCGTCGTCATCACCATCATCATCATCACAGTTGTGGGCGTACCCACATATGGGCGTCATATGTTTCCATCAGATTCTCCCATTGTTTTCATCTGGTGTATGTCACGGAGCGCGGTAGCGGTCTCATCTCGTACTGGCCTGGCAGGTACGGGTCCTAAGTATGGCCACGGAGGCGCACGACTCATCGGGAGCGCCGGGAAAGGAAGTAAGCACCACTGTGGCAGCAAGCGGAACCGTGACCGCCTCGCTGTTGGACGCCGGCGGCAACAACAGCGAGGTGGAGGTGGCAGGGTTGTGCGAGGGCGTCGTGATCGACATTGCGATCGGGGCGGCATACCGCGGTGTCACCGTGGCGGAGGCGGAGGCGCGCATGGGCTCCTCCTGGAGGGGGCGTCTGGCGTGCGAGTTCTGGGACTCGGCCAATCAGAGCTACTCTTCTGCCGGGTGTGCCGCGCTGCCCAATCCGGCACCGGCGGGGGCAGACCTGTACTGGCGCACCTCCGATACGACAGGGTACTCAGCCCTCGATATGATGTGGGCAGTGGGGAATGCGGTGCTGACGGACGGATGTGAGGAGGCCTGGGGCGCCGCGCTCCCAGAGTACGCCGGCGCGGACGCCGGCTACCGGAAGTTCGGGCGCTGGCACGGTGCACCTAATGTCAGCTCCAAGATAGACGCGGCAAGCGCGGACGCGTCCGAGGAGGGGCCCGCCTCGCGGGCACCGGCAGTGTGGGAGCCCGGCGGATGCGCGCTGGTTGATCCGGCGGGGAACTCCACCACAGTGTGCGTGTGGGACTGGACTCGGCAGCGGTTCGTGGGTGGTGGGTGCGTGGTGGCGACAACGCAGTCGTGCCTGTGCACGCACCTGACCGACTTCCGCGCGGCGCATGTGCAGCAGGAGGTGGAGCTGCCACGCCTCGCCACAACGACTTCCGACCACATGGTCTCGGTGCGCCTCGGAGACCTGGAGGACTCCTACATTCTATTCATGCTGGTGTTTGGTATCATCGGTTCGGCTTGTCTCTTGGGCACGATTTCCACGTGGCAGCACACCACTGAGCAGCAGTCCCTCTTGGAGGCCCTTGTGGCGCCGTATGGCACCGGCGCCTTGGGGTGCCGCCAGATCTACGGGCAGCTCTGGACATGGGGGGTCTTCGAGGAGGAGGTCCGCTTCCCAGGCGTGAAGCTCTCGAGCGAGTATGTGCGCCGCTCGACGATACCTTTCGACAGAGCGAGAAGCGTGGCCAGCAAGAGGCACCTGATCGTACGGCAGCCAACAGCAATCTCCTGTGAGGAGGAGGAGGAGGGGCAGGCGAGAGGGGAAAGCAATCAGGATATGTCAGCATCGCCGTGGTTAGATCAGAAGCTAGCATCCAACCTCCAAGCGGAAGGGTTAAACGGGGCGGATGCCAGCTTCATACGGACGCCTGCGCTGCAGCGCGCACTGGGGCACGTGGAGTCTTCAACCAGGATCGAAGGCCTTGCGCAGGCGGTGGCCCGCGCGCACGCGCTGGCCCAATCAATCCGAGCGCGCTGGACTGTCCAGGATGCTGCACGTGCATATCGGGCCAGTGAATCGGAGGAGACGATGGGACTGGCCGGGGAGCGAGGGAGACGGCCAAGGCGCACCTCCTCCTACTCTGCCGCTGCAGCGTTGCTGGAGGCGACGACAGATGCGCCCCCGCTGCGGCCGTCGGTGACCCAACCTGCGCCAGCCTGCTTAAGGAGGGATCCGCATGAAGTGCTGACGCTGGAACAACGCCGTCGAGGGGAGGAGGCGGCGCCGACGCGTGAGCCCGTTCTGAATCTTCCTGTCCAGGACAACGAGCACCAGGGCATGGCCGAGGAGATGCTGGCGGGTGACAGCCAAGCGCCAGGAGGGGAGAGCGACGCTGACGAGGAACTCCCTGGAGGATGCGCGTGGGACAGTGCCAACAGGTTTCCCGGGAGCAGTGAAGAGTTAAAGCACCGCGAGGCAGACCCACTGCCGAGCGCGTTATTGCTAACAAGCACAAAAAGAATGGAGAAGGCGTATGCTCGCATGCGGTCATTGCGTCTCCTGTCGAGCGCGTCCTCTTTAAAAGTCAACGACATCAATGATGTCGCTGACCAATTGGTGAAACACGAGCCCATAATGGCAACGGAGACTGGGGTGGTGGGCGGCAGAGAAATGAAGAGTAAGGCTTTCCGCAAACGGAATATGCATCTCATGTCGAAATTGTCCGCCAACAAAGTCAGCAGCGTGGTGCAACAAGAGCGCATGGTCGCGAGGGAGGCCGGGGTGGTGGGCTGCAAGGTGGTGCAATGGCGCCGCAGTAACACAGTAAATAGAGACCGAGGTGGAAGATTTTCCGGCCGAGTGGTAAGAGCTCGCAGCGCCACACACCTGTGTCTCCCTCTGCGGAGTTCCGCATTATCCGGTGTTGGGCCTACGATTCTGTGCTCGAATATTCCAGGGCGTTGCTTGCCCACATGGCGCTCACTGCTGGAGCTTTTATGACGGCGCTCACTGCTGCTGGCCAGAGGCCTTCTCCAGGACTTTAATTTGCCGACAGCGGTCCCGCTGGGTGAGGGGGTGCCATTCGTTACATTCGCACAGCACGCCTGCAACACCTGCAGCGCAGCCACGCAGACCTCTGGTAGATCTGTGGCGCTCAGTCGTCCGCAAATAGCGTGGTGCGCCGCTGAGTGCGTTGCGCCACGCTATTTGCTGTATTATATATATATATATATATATATATTATATGTATTATATATATCTATATCTATTCTATTTGCTGTATCGAGGGGGCTCGGGAGCAAACTTAACCGCGTCTATTTCGTCCATGAGGAAGCGCCGCAGCACACCCAGCATGCACGGGGTCAGAGGGGGAGGGTTAGAGGTCTTGGGCGCGCGGGTGTCGGATTTCTTTCTCCTTGAATCCCCGACGGCTAACTATCTCAGGGGGGGGCACTGGTGTGTCGGCAGAAAAGATTGAATCGCATGAGGGGCGGGAAGGAGCTGTGGGCGCTGCTGCGCGTGCGGACGCGGTGTGTCTGCCTGTTCATCCGCGAGCTGCTGAGTATGCGCGACCTCAGAAACACCGCGCATCTCTGCGCCGCAATGCGCTTCAGCCCGACCACGCTGGCGCTCCACGTCCCCATCGACGCCCTGCGCGATGCAAAGGCGAGGACAGCCACGCACAAGACGACAGAGAATGCCACACCGAGTGACAGTCCCGCAGATGAGAGTGCGCCCGTACTGGGACAGTTCCAGCAGCAGCCGGTGGAGCGACTGCTGGGTACTGCGTTGGTGCTTGCGTTCATGGATATGCACCGCATCGTGCAGCCTGAGCAGGTGGGCAGCCCGCATGAATGAAGGATCGCCCCGCTGCCTCTTGGGGACTGTGGTAGACCACTGTGCCTTTAATTCGAGGAGAGACAGGGGCTGGTGGCAGTTACCCTCTGTGTTCGCTCTTGATTTGTCATGGGAGCACTTCAGTGCCCACATTAGACTTCTGCTTCCCTTCATCGCCCTGCATGTTTGTCCTCCACTCGGATGGTGCCTGAAGCAGAAGGCACTGCATATGTCTTTTGCTCGGTTGGTGCAGGTAAACAGGAAGTTAGAGATTGCAAAGCGCGTGAACTGGGCGCAGCCGCATGTACACCTCGGCATCGAGGCGTACATGGGACTCTTCAAGGCGATGCTCAGTCAGAGCAGGGACATGCTCTTACAGGTCTGGCATGCCCTCATCGCAGTCCACTTGGCATACTGGCCCGGCCCCCTCTCAATTTAGTGGGGACATTTACCATCACATAAGTATCAATCAGGCAGGTTTTGTGCTCTACAACGGTGCACAGTATCTCTACCTACACCTACATATAATCGATGAACAACGTGAAATATGCTGTTAGCACTGTGCTATAAGTAGGTAGACATGTATTTCGCATCGCGGAGGACTAATGTCGCTGCCCCTCGCGGAAAAGCAGAGAGGCGGCCTCCCTTCCGCTGCTCGAGTGCAGGTACCACTTCCAGGAGCACGCCAGGACTGTGGTGCTAGCAGGCCTGCTGCATCAACACTTCGGTGCTTGAGGGTGCCTCCCCCAGAGGCTTTGGGCACCCTTGCGCTGTCCACGTCAGCATTTGGCAATGGCTCTGTACGTCTCTTTGCAGCTCGAGCACTGTGCCCCCACCGGCAGCAATTTTCTGCTTCGAGACGAACGGGTTTTGCGTGGACCCTGGAAATGCGCAATAGGTCTTTGCAGCTGCAGCGGCATCGCCTTGACAAGTAACGCCGATGCTGTGACGTCTGCTCGCTAGGTTAGGCGCCTCCATTCTCAATTGAGTTCCCGATGACAAAGTGGACTCGACGAGAGCATCTCGCACGCTGGGCGTGTGTCGCATTGATGTGGTCAGCGGAAAGCCTGCAACATCAAAATGGACAAAAAGATCCACCGCAAATATGAATGCGGCCCGTAATCAATGCAATATGACCCTTCCATGAATGTACGTGCGTCTGAATAGGTTCCTTGGGGGAGGGGGAGCAATGGAATTGCAGCCACGTGTGCGCTAACCTCGCTGGCAACAAAATTGTGTTCTGCTGTTTTGACGGGCGCCGGGCCGCTAAGCCATGTGTGACGTGAGTACCGGGTCGTCTAGAGACCTGTATGGATCGCTTCACCCCTCGGATCAATTTGATTGCAAGTGGCACTTTTAAAAGCCGATGCAATCCACACGCTTGCTGGGCAAACTGCGCAAAGCGTCATCCCACGAGTCATCACGGGTGCGCTTGGTCAATGTGAAGTTGGCTCCTTCTCGGCGGCGGCTCTCGGTTTTAGAATTCACTCTGGTTATTACTGCAAAAGCAAGCGCAAACTTTCATTAACAAAAGATATACCAGTTCGCAGCATGAACCGCCGCGAACTCTAGCATCCAACCATTATTGATTGAGCGAACTAAATGAAAGTTCACAAGCATTGAGTCCCACGTGTCACTGTTGAGCTCATAGCGATTGCAGTGACACTCCTGGCCTGCACTGAGCACCGGCCCACGTTCAGAACGTGGGCCGCTGAGTTATTACGCTCTTGCCGATGGTCATCAATGATCCAACGGTTGCGATCAGTTCAGCAGATCTACAGATCTAGATCTAACGGTATCTTAGGGTTTCTTTAGGGTTCTGGCATCCTGACTGCTACACAAGGCCTAGGCAGTCATGCTTTCCACCAAACTGATCAGCAGGCACTGCAGATTCCAATATCCCTTCTAAAGGATGACTGTCTAGCTATCACATGGCCAGTTCTTTGGAGTGGTGCCCCTTCAGTCCCAGTCTTAGGGATGGTGCCCCTCCAGCTCCAGTCTTAGGGATGGTGCCCCTTCAGTCTTCATGCATCATCAGTGGACAAGTTCATCACACCCAGTCGCTCTCTGTGTACACGAAAGATAGGTAGAGCCAAGGGCTTTGTCATGATGTCAGCAGTGTTGTCAGTTGTTCCAGTGTACAGAGCCTCCGTCTCCTTGGCCTTGATCAGCTCCCGAATGTACATGTTTCTGACCTCAATGTGCTTCGATCTGGAGCTGTTCACGTAGTCAGAGGCAAGGTGGATAGCTCCTTGGTTGTCACAGTACATGGGTACTGGTTTGCATATGTCCACCAGGGAGTCCAGCACGTTGAGGACATACTTCACTTCTCGAGCCCCTTCAGTCTTCATGCATCATCAGTGGACAAGTTCATCACACCCAGTCGCTCTCTGTGTACACGAAAGATAGGTAGAGCCAAGGGCTTTGTCATGATGTCAGCAGTGTTGTCAGTTGTTCCAGTGTACAGAGCCTCCGTCTCCTTGGCCTTGATCAGCTCCCGAATGTACATGTTTCTGACCTCAGTGTGCTTCGATCTGGAGCTGTTCACGTAGCCAGAGGCAAGGTGGATAGCTCCTTGGTTGTCACAGTACATGGGTACTGGTTTGCATATGTCCACCAGGGAGTCCAGCACGTTGAGGACATACTTCACTTCTCGAGCCCCTTCAGACATGGCAATGATCTCAGCCTCGGTGGTAGATAAGGAGACACACTTCTGGATAATAGATGAGAATATCACCAGACTCCCACAGAGAAATACAGTAATCCCAGATGTGCTCCTTCTGGTTGTCTTGCATCCAGCATAGTCAGCATCAGTATATATGGAGAGTGGCAATGTTCTGCTCGGTCCAGCGCCACCACACCCCCCAGGCACCGAAGCAGTGCGTAGTACAAGCTCATAGTCCAGAGTGCCCTTCAAATACCTCACCACCTGCTTCAGGGCCATAAAGTGGGAAGGACCATACGTCGCAGTGAACCTCGACAATATAGATACAGCAGACATGATATCAGGCCTGCTGCAGCGGGCAATCCACTGCAACTGTCCCAGCAGAGCTCTGTATGGTATGGCAGCATCTTGACCATCAGATGGGGATAAAGATGTCCCAGGTGACATGGGTAGCGGAGCTGGCTTGGCCTCCGAAAGCCCATAGGTGCCCACCATCTGCATGATGTAGGCGCGCTCAGAGAGATATGCAGTACCAACCCCCCAGCGCACACCAATCCCCATCACCAGATCCAAAATATCCAGGTCCTTGCACGCATATTTGGAGTGAAAGGCCGCCACAAAATCATCATACCAGGACTTGCTGTCAGTAGCCACCAAGTAGTCATTCACAAATGCCAGTATGATCACCATAAGGTCCTTGTCCTTGATTAAGTACAGACAGGGCTCCACATCACTCTTTTGCATCCTTGAGTCATAACTCATGATGAAGGCATCAGAAGTCTCAAACCACTCCTTACCTGCTTGCTTCAGGCCATAGACAGCTTTCAGTAGCTTGGCACATCTGTGCCCCCCATACTCAAGTCCTCGGGGGAGGCGCACATACAGATCCTCCTCAAGAGTCGAGTTCAGGAAAGCCGTGTCCACATCCATATGGTATACCACCAGTCCAAGGTTGAGGGCCCACACAATGACGATGCTGACTGAGGACAGCTGTGTACACGGCGCGAAGGTGTCAAGATAGTCCACACCATACTCCTGCTTGTTGTCGCGCACACATATGCGGCTCTTCCTCTTCAGTAACTCCCCATGCTTGTCCAACTTGACCTTGAGGACGAGGGACATGTCCAGCAACCTCACACCAGGGGGTATGTCCTCCTCATCCATCATCAATAAAGCCCCCTTCACTTGCACTAGTGCCTCGAGCTCACTCTGTATGGAGTCGAGCCACTCGGCACAGTCAGGCGCAAGCAGGACTTGGTGATGACCCTTTGGCTCTGTGACACCTTTGGGTAGCATCGAGGTGCTCGCACCATTAGCTGTGCCCGGGGTGGCGCCGAAACATGTATGGGAAGAGGGAAACTGCACTTTACCAGCCGGAAGGTCCAAGATGGTGAAGTTGGTAAGCAGCACCACACAGTAGTGTTGTGCATGCGGCGTCACAGCCCGGGCGCATATCGTGGCCTCCTCAAAGTCCCCTTTCCCAGTCACAGCTTGAACCTCAGCAAATAACAGGTAGTGCGCATTGATGCCTCCATATGTGGGGCACGCACGGAGAAGTGATAGGCGATGTTCCCCTGGCTCCAAGTAAGAGCTGAGGCTGATCCAGCAGTTACCATCTGAAGTCTCCACTTTCACCACTGCTATGATCGCATCATCGTCAACCATGTGCACTCCTTACTCTTGGACTGCGGCCTCGAGTAGCGCAGGTGGTGGATCTACGCAGGGTGCATCCAGGGAGGTCACCATGAAGTTGGTCTTAAGAGGAGCAAGTACAGATGGGTCCCACGTGGTCACCACCTTACCCAGCTTGTCCAGCCTCTCGGAGAATGTAACCATACCCGACTGTACCACCTTCTCAGACTTCAGATCATAGAGTAAGTAGGCTGAGGACACCTCAGAGTGCCCAACATACCTGAGTTCCCGAGCCCGGTCACTGAGCTTGTGTTCACGAAGTGAAGGGTCTATGAAAGCATAGGCCAAGCACCCAAATACACGTAGCTGTGAAAGGTCAGCATGCCGCTTGTGGATAATGTGATATGTTGAGTCCCAGCTCAAGGACTTCTTCAGGATGCGATTGAGGATGTACACAGCACGCCAAGCAGCCAAAGGCCACATTTCCACACCAAGTCCAGAAGTCAGAAGAAGATCTCTGGCCATGGCTTGCACATCCCTGTGCGACCTCTCCACTCGCGCCTGGTTCTCATGTAGGTATGGTGACCCATGCCTCTGCTGGATCCCATGTTGTTTGCAATAGGCAGCTGTCTGACCAGCAATCATAGTGCTGTCACCATCTGTGTGCAGAGTCATATGGTACTTCTCAGGTAGTCCCATAGTGCTCCTGAGGCGCTTGACTTCCATAACGTACAGCTTAAAGACATCCAAATAATCAGACTTGTGCTTCAGGAAGTATATGCATACGCAGGAAGTGCAATCATCCACAAATAGAGCAAACCATCTGTATCCTCCAGCACTAGCTCTGAAGGGTCCACATGTGTCAGACCACACCAGAGTTCCCATCTCCTCAGATAGTTTCCTGCCAGTGGGCTTCACTGAAGGTCGGATAGCCTTCGTTAACCTGCAGGCAATACACCTCTCAGAGCAGTGCAGCACATTACTCTGTGAGTACTGTGACTCCGTGATAGGCATGTGGATGCTCTGGGCAAACATATGGTCCACAGGTTTGTCACCAATGTAACCCAGCCCGATATGTTGGAGCATCTTGAGGTCAGCTTGCTCCACCGTCTGCGAGTCTTTGAATAGCACTACCACCGCCCACTTGGTGTCCTCAATCCACACACGGTCTTCTCCACATGGTTCCAGATTGTCCAGGTTGTAGCATGAGTCCCTCGGTGCAGAAAAGATCTTGGCACCAGGAGGATATTCGTGTATGACACTGAAGTGAGTGGCCAGGTGCCACCAACTGGCTGTGACCCACTTAGGCAACACAAACATAAACTTAGTGTTGACAGGGTCCCTGCCAAAATCAGACAGTGCCTTCTGCAAGCATTTGAGGATGATGTCATGATCAAAGGGTGGGTTCCCATAGCAATGCTTACCAGCCCAATCACCCAGGAAGCACGAGTCCAGCACTGTGAGGTATGTATCTAGGATATGGTTGCCCGCAGAGGCAAATAACTCCACAAAGTGAGGTCCATGAGTAGTGAAGTGGGTCTTAGTGTCCTCAACCAATGAGATCGATCTCTGTCATCACCATTATGCTGAAGTGCACATGCCAGATAGGTATCCAAGGTTCCAGCATGGTCTTCATGTATGATGTACTGATTGCCAATCCTGGCAAAGCAGAACACCGCCCCCCCTTTGGATACAGTTCTGGCCCCAAAGTCCACCATGAAGCCAGCATCCTCAAGGGCCACCACCGACAGCAAGTTGAAGGACTGCCCGGGTATGCAATGCGCACCCAGCAACCGAAGACCAATCAGACGGCCAGACCGCACATCTGTCTTAGCAAAGGTGACAGACCCACTGCCAGAGGAGGTGACAACATCACTTAGCACCACCTTGAAAGTCTCATGAGCTATAGTGTCATAGTCCTCATTGAACACAGCCACGGAGTTAAATATATGTCTGGTGGCCCCACTGTCCAGAACTGCACTCTTGCCCCCAGTAGAATGAGGCAAAGCATCACCAGAGCGCGCACCACATGCCACCCCGACATTGGTAGTGCCAGAAGTTCGTCCATCATAAGGCAATGAGCAAGGTAGTGACCCACCAGAACCACTATCATAGTCCGAAGAGAGCACAGCAGGCATAGACCCAGAATCATCACGGTCTCCAGGGCAGCGACAACAACCCCACTCATCATAAGGTAGTGAGCAATAATCATCATCGGAGTCAGAGCCAGATTCCAAGTCAGGGATAGATACATCATCAGAGCCCGAGTCAGAGGCAGACTCAAGGTCTGGCAAAGACTCATCAGACTCACTGTCAGAGCAACTGGAGAAGGGCATATCCTCAGCACCCCATCCTCCAGTGGCACCTAGTACGAGAGCACCATACAAGTCCACAGCTCTTACCAGCGCCCGTGTGGTCTGCCCCAGTCCAGATGCCCAGTCCTGCAAGTTCTCAAAGGAAGTGCGAACCACCACAGGCTCCAACTGCAGCAGCTTGTCCATATGCTCCACAATACCTCGGACAACACGCACCTTGTTCCCAACATACTCTGCATAAGCGCCACGCTCAATCCCCCAGGGAGGAGAAGTGTCGAGCATACCCTTCGCACAGTGAAGGATGGCCACAGAGCCAGCCATCATAACAGTATGCCACCTCTGTATCCCAGACTTAAACCACAGCTGCCGAGGAGATATAGGATAACCACTACCAAGGTGCTGAGCACGCTCAGCCCCCCATAGAGACTGAGTCCTCTCCAGACGCTCCTTGTCAGGGAAGAAGGCAGTGATGGTATCCACATACACCCAGTACTCATATGCAGGCTTGACCTTAACGGGGTTGTGCCGATTGAGAAGAGAGGTGTGCTTGGAGGGGACATAGCAATGACGCGCTCTGCTGGGCCGTCCAAGAGCACTCGCCCCCACAGGCACCCTTGTGTCAGTCTCACAAGAAACAGGAGGCAACACAACAACAGTGTCATCAGCAGCCACTGTCATAGGCCCTCAGGCTCGCAGACCGTCTCCAAAATTGAGTAGCAATTGAAAGTGGTAACTCCAGAGGATGAAGTGGTCACAGGCTCAGGCCTGCCGGAACCCCTGCCAGAGCATAGCCGGCACGGAGTAGAAGAAGGCTGGGAGTCAATAGGTAACACAGAAGTCGATTGCCCAGAGCTCCCATGAGGTAAATTGCCCTTGACAGCAGCTGCCCATCTACCCAGTTGAGGAACAGCACCACGGTGGTCAGAATGCCTCCCCAGTGAGGGATAAATGTCCTCACCAGTGTCCCCCAGACCAGGGTGTAGATCAGCCAGACCAGTCTCCCGCAGAGCAAACAATGCCTCACCACTGTCCTCAAGGCCGGGGTGCGGGTCAGATTCCTCAGTCACAGCATCAAGGTGTCCGCCAGGTACCGGTAATTTCCCATGCTTCTTGTACTCCTCAACTCTCTTGAGGATAGCCTCCTTGACCTTGGGGGAGGCCTTCTTGAAGAATTTCTCCCTCTTGTCCTCGTTCGTCATAAAACAGTCCGCAGCAGAGTGGCCCGGCCTGTGACAAACCGGACACGGAACCTTGTCTGCAAGCTTGCGTCGTTTGAGCTCCGCCTGCTTGCGACGGTCGTCTGCAATTGCCCCCGCGATTCCAGAGACTACCGCGTGAGCCGTTTGTATCGCGGCCGAACGTGGTGCAATGATAGTGTCGTGGTGGGAGACGATTTGGTCAGCTAGCTCCGCAGGCGCGGGTAGAGACTCAGTCATGAATTTGGCCTTGAGAAGGGCGTAGTCAGGGTGCAACTTCACCAGCGCCATAGCAGTATACGCCATCTCGAGCGTCTCCACACAGATAGATTTACCAGACGGCATAACGTCCGATACCGCAATATACTCCCGTATACGCCGTATGGTTTCCTTCGCGTCCAGAAACGATTGTAGCGGAGGACCGAGGGTGGCAAGCTCACCAGCCTGCGAGAAAAGCTTGTCCACCTGCGTAATGAAATATACTACACTGGTGTTGCGACGCAATTTAACCAGAGCGCGCCAGGCTGCGCTACCGTCAGAGTCAGGATCAAAGCCGCGAACGATAGCGTTCGCGGTACCAGTAGTAACGCGACATAGAAAGTCGTAAAAAAGCTGATTCGCTTGCTCGCTATAGAGCGAGTCTCCTCGAATTGAACTCAAAGGAGTCGTCTTTGAAAGCAATAGTGCCAGAGAAGGGTGACGCAAAGAGGGACGAATTTTCGCAAGAAACTCGTGCCAAACACCCTCGCGTTCAGCATCCTTGCCAGAAAAGTAGGTCTCAACAGCGAGGCCTTTCGTCATATGAGAAAGCGTCGGAAGCGGACGCCCCCCACCAGAGAGAGACGTACCAGACGGTTCCACAGGAACAGCGGACGGTTGACTATTCTGGAGCTGAGTCGCTAAGCTCCTAACCAAGTCCGTAAGTGCTGAAATTTGTTGCTGTTGAGACGACAGCGTAACAACATCCAGCGGAGGATTCTCGCCGATATCCGGCTTAAATTCTGGCCGAGGCTGCCCTAAAGGCGAGCCGCTAGCAGGACTTTTGCCTCTTCCTCCCATTGTGAATTGCAAACGCGCAGTGGAAAATAGGCGTGATAAAGCAAAATTGGAACTCCACTTTACAAAGAAAGTGGGCCCATAACCTTTAGAATTCACTCTGGTTATTACTGCAAAAGCAAGCGCAAACTTTCATTAACAAAAGATATACCAGTTCGCAGCATGAACCGCCGCGAACTCTAGCATCCAACCATTATTGATTGAGCGAACTAAATGAAAGTTCACAAGCATTGAGTCCCACGTGTCACTGTTGAGTTCATAGCGATTGCGGTGACACTCCTGGCCTGCACTGAGCACCGGCCCACGTTCAGAACGTGGGCCGCTGAGTTATTACGCTCTTGCCGATGGTCATCAATGATCCAACGGTTGCGATCAGTTCAGCAGATCTACAGATCTAGATCTAACGGTATCTTAGGGTTTCTTTAGGGTTCTGGCATCCTGACTGCTACACAAGGCCTAGGCAGTCATGCTTTACACCAAACTGATCAGCAGGCACTGCAGATTCCAATACTCGGCTCCCTTCTTGCAGACACGGCGCTTTGCTCCTTCTCTTTTCGCTACAAACCCCTAAAAACCATCATTGTGCTCTGAGCGCAAGGCTCACCCTCCGCCATAGCCTCGGTCGCTAACTTGACGGGTGTGCGGTGGCAGTCGGCGCTGTGGAACTTGGCGCTGCTGCAGGACGCGGAAGGCGCCTTCGACCTGACGGATGCGCTGGCCTCGGCGCTTCATGCTGGCAGCAACACCGTGGACGTCATCTCGGTGAGCGCTGTCGCGGCCGGATCCATGCAGGACGTGCTGGACGTGCTGCCACCAGGGCTCCGGCAGGCGGGGGAGGCGCAAGGGCTATCAGAGCAGTGCGTGGTGCGGCTGTGGGCGACAATGCTGGCCGTTGCCAAGATGCGCCTGCTGCCGATCAGCCTGGTGTGGAACCCGGAGGCGGAGGTGGCAGAGCAGCAATCGGTGAGCTCGCGGGCAAGTGCGTACGTGAGGAAGGTTTGTGCGGATGAGCGGGTTTTCCTCAGCTCTGCGGCTGCGGAGGCAGAGGCGAGAGCCGAGGCCGTGGCGCACGGGTGGCACCGCGCCCGCATGGATGCCATGGCGCAGCTGCGGCAAAAGGTGAGAGCGAAACGACATCTATGACCGTCTCTCTACAGTGAATGAGCCGAATCGTTTCTGAACACTGTATCTCCCGGGCGATTGAGATACGTGCGCGCTGAGAGCTTTTCCGAGATCTACTCGTTACAGTCATGATCTCATGTGGTTCTCAAAGTATTTCATTAACAAATCCATGTATAAGAAACACTCACGGGAATTGCTTCTTCTTTCAGAGAAATTGATTTTTCCCCAATCCGAGTTCAGGACCTGTTTCGGCACGGTGAGCGCTATAAAGTTACTGATATACTTACGTTGTATATGTTTTAGTTAAGTATGGACATGTCAGACACGTCAAGGGTCCATACTTAACTAGAACATGCGGTGGGAGCATCAGCACCCCTCCCAGGGGACGCTGCCACACCGCAATAGGGCGAGGCGAGTCTTCGCTGGCGCTCCAGCTGGGGCTCCCCTCGGATCTTCTGTCATCCCCAAGCTGTCAGGTGCCCTTGCCCGAGCCCAAGCACCTACACGGTTCCCCAAGGGACGTGCGGTACAGTGCAGGATGCGCTCCCACTGGCCCCACACGGGCTTCTCGTGTGAAACGAGGGCGAGCGTGCGGTGTCAATGTCTTGGCATGCCCTCGCCTTGTTCCTGCACGCTTCCCTCATCCGCGTGGAATGGTTTCCGTTGGCTCATACCGTTCAGTGCGTGTGCGTGCGGCGGTGCAAGTGTGAGACAAGAACATCTAAACAGCCTTTGATTAACTACGGTTGCCATCATGTGTTGCCAGACAGCTGCTTCGGCTGCTGCTTGTGAAATCTGTTGGCTGTCCTGCCTCAGCCAAACCCTCCTCCTTCAAGTGCGAGGGCCAGCCCGGCTTCGGCTGGCATGCCTCGCGCTAGGGTGTGCGTGCAAGACTGGAGGGAAGATGACGCACTAAACGCAGGCTGAGTCTAACTGGTTCCAAGGGTGCCAGGTGGCCATCGAAGGGGTGGCGAAGCACCAGGGCCTTACGATTAAGGAGCAGTGGCGGCTGCGGTGGCAGTCCTGGGCCATCAAGCTCAGGAGGTTAGCAAGGACTCACCCTTGGATCGCAATTTACAAGACCCCCTGCAACGACCCTTTCAGCCGTACCCAGCGCATCACGGTGCAGTGCAACGGGATGCTCCTCAGTCTCATCCTCACCTTCATGTTGTTCTATTCCAAGGCCAGCCAGTGCTGCGGTCATTTCCAGGTCCTGCCACTGTCCTTACACCTCCTGTCATGTGTATTCTTTCAGCCGCATGCGGGCACCGCTACCCACCCGCACAGCAGTCTTGCGGGGAGACACCACAGCTGCCGGGAATCAGAGCCATCGAGGCTACTATCGTGCTTTGTGACGTCTCTGCTCCCGGAGACGCCACGAAGGGCGAAGGTGCGGATGCTATCGGCGAGCAGGGTGCATCCGACCCGGAAGACGTCGCACAAGTTGTGTCCGTTTGCCTTGAGCACGTGTCATTCGCGGACTGCCTCAAACAGACACCTCTGATGCCGCGACTCTGGCATTGATGAGCACATTTTAGCACCTGGCCAATCAAAAGCCAGTTGGCCGGTCGGCGCAACCCCCCACTCTGTAGTGGGTGCCGCCACCCCGCCAGGTCTAAAGGTCAAACGGCCCTCAGAGCCCTTCTGTACTATCGGCGTGGATGCAGATGGGTTCCTCCTCAGAGATGCGATCTTCCCCAAGTGACGACATGCGAACTGGTGCCATCACGGCTGTGGCTTGTAGGGAAAGTGATGTCCGGGCAACTTCTTATTTAGCGAAAGGTCGCTCTATCACCATTGCCAAGCGCCACTGACAGCCACTGTCTCACTCCTGTTTTTATTCGGTGCGAATTCGTGGGTGCCCAGTCCTCGAGCCTGCGGTGAGTGCACATGGCATTCGTGTCGCAGGAGTACCTGGGGTGCCACAGCCCGCTCGAGCAGCAGCCGTGTTGGGGCGCTCTCACCTGCCAAGAGCTGTACCAGGCGCGCGACGCTGGCGCCCTGCCGGAGCACCTGGCAGCGGAGGGCTTCGAGTGCACGGCGTTCCCGCGCAAAGACCGCTTAGGAGACCGGCTGTGCGTGGCGATCATCGTGGTGGGCATCATGCTCCCTGTGAACCAGGCGCTTCAGCTGACCTTCACACACGGCGGCGCCGCGACCGCCCCGCGCCACATCGTATACGTTGCCGGCCACAGCCTACACAGGGCGTCTGGGGTCAAGGCGTGGTTTGAGGGCTTGGTGCTGCTGCTGGTTACATCCGCGGACACCTCGTGGCTCTCCCGCGTCATCTCGCGACCGTTTCTGGGTTACTCGAGAACCTCCCACTTCACCTTCACCCGTGTGCGGTGGCTCTGGACCCGTATCCACCGCCATCTGCAGCAGCTCTGCACGCTGGCGTGGCTTATATGGCAGCTGTTCGCTAAGGGGGAAGACCTGAAGATGGTTCTGCAGCGGATGGAGGATGCGGTGTGGGCCAAGGAACAGGAGGCAGCCTGGCGACAGCGGCTGCTAATCGACGACTTTGCTGTGGCAGAGAGCCAGATCCACCACCCCGCCACACAGTTAAGCTACCTCGGCATCATCAGCGGCTGGGCAATGATCCTGTGGCTCCAGCTGACGTACGCCTCGCAGGTGCGCGGCATGCTCGGAGCGGCCGTGGAAAGGCTTATCATCCGAGAGTGGGTGCTTTCTATGATCATAGACAACCTCATTGTCCACGCCTTTCTGAAAATGATCCTCCGAGAACTTCTCCGCTTCCTCTGGCGCCAGTACAACAATCGCAAGACGGTGCAACCCCTGACCGGATGCCACCGCCCAATATATAGTAGCAGTATATGATGCAGCACCAACATGCCACTTGCGCTGAATCAGCAACACCATGCGCCCCTTGCGCTGGATCAGCACCAGTGCGCCACTTGCGCTGGATCAGCACCAGCGCGCCACTTGCGCTGGATCAACACCAGTGCGCCACTTGCGCTGGATCAACACCAGTGCGCCACTTGCGCTGGATCAGCACCAGTGCGCCACTTGCGCTGGATCAAACACCAGTGCGCCACCTGCGCTGGATCAAACACCAGTGCGCCACTTGCGCTGGATCAGCACCAGTGCGCCACTTGCGCTGGATCAGCACCAGTGCGCCACTTGCGCTGGATCAACACCAGTGCGCCACTTGCGCTGGATCAGCACCAGTGCGCCACTTGCGCTGGATCAGCACCAGTGCGCCACTTGCGCTGGATCAGCACCAGTGCGCCACCTGCGCTGGATCAAGCACCAGTGCGCCACTTGCGCTGGATCAGCACCAGTGCGCCACCTGCGCTGGATCAGCACCAGTGCGCCACTTGCGCTGGATCAGCACCAGTGCGCCACTTGCGCTGGATCAGCACCAGCGCGCCACCTGCGCTGGATCAGCACCAGTGCGCCACCTGCGCTGGATCAGCACCAGTGCGCCACCTGCGCTGGATCAGCACCAGTGCGCCACTTGCGCTGGATCAGCACCATTGCGCCACTTGCGCTGGATCAGCACCAGTGCGCCACTTGCGC
>LGRX02010272.1:0-38140 GCA_001247695.2 Cymbomonas tetramitiformis | reverse complement strand
CCACAACACCTCGGAATCAACTCTCGTGAGTCTCGTTGTTTGTCATAAAAGGCAGGTTGGGAGATCATACAGTAACCGTGCAATCACTTGAAAATCACGGGCAACAACACAACCGCTACACCAAGTTGTTCAGAAGGCGACCAAGCGAGACTTCCGTGAAAGCTACAATGAAAGATAGTGCGGCTCGACTTTACATCTCAAGCGCGGTTGCAAGCGAAGGATAACACACCATAGCAAGACGACCGTTCTTGACCTCCTTCAGCTTCATAGAGTCGGACTTCATGCCGGCGGGGTCGAAGGGGTAAGAGCCAACGAAACCAGTCTGCACAAAAACACTCACTCGTCTAAGACCCTCAGCTCGCGTACAACAAATCGGCAGTCGAACCGAAGACAAATATTGGGCGGCGGGGCATCACAACAGGGCTGGTATGTGGCAAAGCATCAAAGAAAGTTGGCTGGACGCTTAGTGTGCTTCTTGTGGTGCCAAGAGCTTTACCTCGCCGGTGGCCTTGAAACCCTCAAGACGCTTAGTCTCGATGAAACCCATAACAAGCGCTTGGCAACCGAGAAGGGGCAGGAAGGGGAAGTCGAAGTCCTTTGCGCCTTGCTCGTACCACTGGCCCTCAACACCGAGGAAACCAGCACCGAGGATACCGGCAACGGCGATCATGGCCCAACGACCGTGGACGAGCTCCGCCTCGACATACCACTTCAACCTCTCGGGGTCAGAACCAAGACCCAGAGGATCGAAGCCGTAGTCTCCAGGGAGAGTGCCATCGAGGTAGCTGGGGGCATCAGCACCGATGTACCTAAAACACAAGAAACTGGCGTTTCAGACGTGCCGGCGATAACTTATGTGATACAGCCTGCGGACTGTAGGGTGGTTGGCTGAGTAGGTACAGGCTGTGGAAGAATGAATGTTGTTTCCAGTCATGCAACCAAACCACAGCTCCGCGGGAATGCGTATCGCTTGCACAAAAGTTCAAGGCAGACTCATGCAATATATCATGGAATGCCCAAACACTGCCTTAGGGACGTTCATCCTCGTGCTCACCACATAGGGGTCTCATAGCCGGAACGGCCCTCACGGGCAACCACGCTGAAGCGGGCAACCTGGGTGGTGGCCCTCTGGCGGAGCGCAGCCTTGGCGAAAGCCTTGGCAGGGGTCTGCTTCAGGGAAGAAACAGAGGGCGCAGCCGTGCGCAGAGAAGCAACTGTGCGAGAAGCGGTGAACGCCATTTTTTTGGTGGGGGAGAGGAGAGAGTCGTGTGGGTGGACGTGAAGAGGTTGGCGGGATGGATGGCAGTATCGGTGGAAACAGTCGCTTTCTAGCGCCCAACATTCGTCGCATAATCGAATGCGATCCGCCTTACGGATAGGGAAAAGGTACGCCCGATTGCCAATTGGCCATCTCAAGGTGGCATATGATGTGGCAGCATAAATCGTGTTTCCATTGGGCAATGAATCCTACGAGATCCTCCGGAAATGTCGATCGGGGTTCGAGCGGCATGAGATATGCTTGGCGGAGGGGAAAGTTTTCTAACCACTCCACACCCCAATTCTTCCACCACCACCCAACAACAAAAAATGGCGTGCTCCACTGCCCGTACCGTCGCTTCCCTCAACTCTCTGAAGTCCGCGAACAACCTTAAGCAGTCTCCTGCTAAGGCTTTCGCGAAGGCCGCCGTTCGCCCTGCGGTTCGTGCGTCATCCGCTCGCTTCAGCGTGGTAGCGGAACGTGAGGGTTATGAGCTTGGCGGAAAGTGGTAGGTTGCGTACTTTCATGAGTGACGGCTTTGCATCATTTTGAAGAGAATTTTAAGTTGCAGTTCCACCAGCACTGCGCGATCTTCACCTTGCCAGCATCTGAAGTGCTGGGAATGTTGCTGTGCGAAGGTACCCCGGTGCCGAGCCTCCGAGCTACCTCGATGGCTCCATGGGTGAGTGCCCTATCCCGGTTATACCGCATTTATTTGTATCTTAACATTAAGTAAATATTTGCCTGTGTAAATCACTTGTGCCGGGCGGACCTGCACTAGCAGATGCTGTTGCAGTGAGTTTGTCACAGTGTTTTCAGTCGAACGCTCGGGTGACGCAAAGCCAGGGGAAACGCGAGTTCTAAGCAGTATGTATAGTGCCCTGACGTTTTTCATTCGTCGCAGCCGGTGACTACGGTTTCGATCCTCTCCGATTCGGAGCCAACTCCACCCTTCTTCCTTGGTACCAAGAGGCGGAATTGATGAACGGCCGCTGGGTGAGTCAGCATTCCCCCCTACTCGTCAGTTGTGTATGCCTATTCACACACTGCCGACGCACGTGGAACACCTGAAAGAATACATTGCCTACGCTATTAACAGGCGATGATGGCCGTTGCCGGCATTGTTTTCACGGACCTGTTCGGTCTCGGCCCCTGGTGAGTCTTCCTTCTTCCTTGTCCTTCTCTGCCTTAGAAACCCTTTATTTTGGCCAAAAACCCTCCAAGTTTTCAGTCTCAGGAGTTGCTTCCGCCCTCACGTTCTTCTGCGTGCATTGTGTTGCCAGGTGGCAGGCTGGCGCTGGCGAAACCGCCATCCCCTTCAACGCCCTTGTGGGTATTGAGGTGAGAAGAGCTAGGGGAACAAAATCACCATGTAGTTTTTTTCTGGATGTCCTTCAACCTTCAAAATCGAGCCGTGTGCATAGTTTTCAGAAGATTGTGCTGGCTTGTTTCAGGTTGTCATCATGGCTGCGCTCGAGTACAAGCGTATCGAGGGCTTCAAGAAGACCGGTGGCACTGGGTTCCTCGGTAGCTTCCCCTTCGACCCCATGGGCATGGCCAAGGACAACTTGGAGGAGATGAAGTTGAAGGAGGTAAACCTCACTCTTCAACAGTTCCCTTCCACAGTTTTTTGTTTTCGACAGTTGGCTGCACGTTTGGTGCGACGAGTTCGCAATACAGTTGTTTTAAGCGGAGCAAAGCATGGCGAGTGCAGGTGAAGAACGCACGTGCTGCCATGTGCGCCTTCATCGGCTGCTGCTCTCAGGCGGCTGTCCGCGGCATGGGCCCAGTGGAGAGCCTTAAGTTTCACTTGGCTGACCCCACCCACAACAACAGTAAGTTCCCTCACTGTTGCGTGTCGATCACTTTTGTGTAGTACGTGAAGGCTTTACCTTGGGCACACTTTGTTTTTGTTTGTAATGAAAACTGACGGGATTTAATGTTTTTCGACAGTCTACACCTCCTCTGTGGGTCTGGAGTTCACCGCCGCCGTAGTTGTCCTCGCATTCGCGCCCGTCATTATTAACACACAGAAGGCTCTTTCTGACAAGGATGAGGAGTTCCGCCCCATCCCCTGGTAAACAGTGTAACACATTTTCACGAAATAATAGTTTAGCGAAGTATGTAATTATGTTGTATAAAAGCCTATTGTGCAATAATGCGGTCGTGCCAACTAGTCAAGTAGCTTCTTTTGGGTTTACCCCGCGACTTCCATGTAATGTATATCGAATGTAGTGATAATCGAATATTCTAAAGATATGGGGGAAAAGTTGATGCTACAGCTTATGTAGGTACTTGAGGTAGTAATGGCAAGTTAGAGTTAAATCCTTGATATTAAATTATCAACTTTTTCAAAAAAAATTAAAGTGACCCGTCTACTTTCATATTTTCCAGGAGTCCTCTAATTTGGATATTCCAATAAGTTGATAATCATTATTTTATAAATCGATGCACGTTTATTTTATAAATCTACAAAAATTCGTTTTGTTTGTTACCACTGAAAGAGCATTGACACCTTTGGCTGTCCTTTATGCAGGACTCCTCAAAGTTTCTAATATCATGAATTCATACTATTGCACAATTAACAACTAGCAATAAACAAACATGCATTTAAAACTTACATTTGCGTATGTACAGGCAGTTTCAACTTTTTAGTTTGATTTCTAAACAGCTAAGCCCACAAGCATCCTATGAACTACTCAGGCCAGGCTTCAAGTGACTGTAAGCATCCTATGAATTACACATGCCATACTACCACTCTCGTGCGAATGTTGAAAGCTCTTCGAAGAGGCATCGCAATACCTGCACGCGTAGTCAAGCCATTGTTAGTATGGTAGAGAGAGACGCAACTAAAATTTCAAGCGACAAGCAGCCTGGAACGAGCACGGATTTGCTAAAAAAGATACATGACAGCAAACTCTATGCAATAGCATGCTCTGCAAAGATCGGGGACAGATCCCGCCGGGGACAGTCCCCAGTCGCGCTGCTATCATTCGAAAAAACGTTGATTAAAACTGCAGAAAACAAGCACGTTACAGCACGGACGTAACTCTGAGCGGCAAAAGATCCCGCAAGGATGAGTCCTCGATCGTGCTGCTACGCAGCCAAAACCGCAAACAACGAGGTGTGGAAAGGGCGCTATAAAACATGCGGCCAGTAGCGAAAAAGCCGCCATCCTGCATACAAATCGAAGAACTTAAAACTTACCGCTGGAGCCGCCGTAGACGAAGAATGTACACAACGAAATGTGCTTATTGACGAGAACGCGGGAGCAACGAAAAACAAGAAAACGCGTTTAACCAACAGTGCCAAAATCAAGGCTGGGCATTAGTTTGAACATCGAAACATTTTAGTAACTAATTAGTGTAATTTCATAATTGATTTGATACCGATTTTTCGTGGTCAGATACCTATTTGATTAGTGTTGCAAAAAAACTACCCTATTTGATTCCTACTTTTCTGATCATTGATACCTATTTGATTAGTGTTGCAAAAAATTCTACCCTATTTGATTCCTACTTTTCAGATAATTGATACCTAAACCTATTGTCTTGGTGTTTTAACAGACTGGAAACCTATTTGATAATAATGTTTTCACTGATTGCCAAGACAAATTAGCAGGTACCAAAGCAGGGTGATAAAAATAAACTGCCGGGTGACAAAGTTATCAAACACATAACAGGGTGACAAGTCAGATCAGGCCAAGACACAAAGTGATAAGGCTTCTCATTATTATTACTGCCACTTATGCGCAGTCCGTCACTAAAAGTTCTTTATACACCACCAGTTGTGGCCGGACACCCTAAAAACTGCCTAGCCATGCGATACACATCAGGCAGGGTCTTGGCATTGCAGTTCCACCACGCCATTACATCAAACCCTTCCTCATTAGCGTCTTGAGGTAAAGATAGGTACGTATCTAACTGGTATTTGGCCAGAGCACGGGTACTAGGAACAGACTGTGGTTTCTTCCTCATGAAAGAAGACTCACCGGTGCTCCGCTTTTCTGAAGCGCGTGAGGGCACACAGGCAGATTCAGCAGCCAGAGATGGCTTGAAGTCAGTCCAAGCAGTCCGGATAAAGCTAAGGGCCCGCTCACGGGTCATGTCGCCGTTGTCAAAGATGTTGCAAGATGGAGACAATGTAGTCCTCCAGGATGCTCATGGAGAGATCCTTACACCACCTCTGCACGCAGTCGTTGTACATGTATTCCCGCCCCGTGCGCACAGCAGGCAACAACGTAGAGTGCCTCAACACCGTTCCATCCGCCAGTGTCAAGTCAACAGAGGGGTTCAACTCAAACTCGTAGATCCAAGCTGTCATTGGCAACACCAAAGACATCATGACATATTGGGTGCCTTGGATGATGCGGGTGTACTCGTACACCGGCTCCAACACAGGAAGCTGCAAAAATACACAACTACACTCACCTACACTCGCCTGCACTCACCTACACTCACCTACAGTAAACCGCACTCACCCACACTCACCTAAATTCATCAACACTCACCTACACACACCCACGCTCACCTACACGCACCTACACTCACCAACAATCACATACACTTATCTACACTCACCTACACTCACCCACACTCACCTGCACTCACCTACACTTAAACACACTATTCGATGAAAATGACATTATCATATATCATTTTTGGATTTTAAATGCGCCGCCGAGCGCCGAGCGCCGAGCGTCGCCGAGCGCCCGAGCGCCGAGCGCCGTTCGGCCGAATTTTAGGGTTTTTAGCCCCCCCTCCCCCCGACTTCCATATCGAGGTTTATATATTTCATATAAAGATAATATATATTTCATGAAAATCAGGGTTTGGTGATATTTAAGCTCGAAATAGGGATACATAAAGGCAACAAGCTAGACACGCGCAGTATGCGTACAATGAAAACACCGACATATGCATACATGTATCATTCTTTATTTAAATGTTTACGAGCAGAGTGCTTTTCACCCTATACCGTCGAGGCATGACTGATACTATCAGTCAGGGCGGTCGACAAATCCTGCTAATTTATTCAACACACTTCATTTAAGCGGCTGCGGTCTCTGCTTCTACACTGTCTTCTTCCTCAGACTCGTCACCCGTGGCTGCTTCCTTGCCCTTCCTCGATTTCTTCTTCTCTATTGGCTTCGTCTCGGCATCGACATCCGGCTCGTCGTTAAAATTTTGCAGCCGTTGCTGCGCAGAGCTGACCATGTACTGGTTGTCCTGGTCGAAACCGATCGCGTTCAAACCACACCTCAAGGCGGTCATGGACGTTGAGCCGACGCCGCAGCAACCGTCGAGAATCCAGCTGAGTGGATGGCCGTCGTCATCCACCTTGCCCGGATCGTCACCGAGCATGTGAACCTGAATTAGCTCCATCAACAGAGCTTGGGATTCCTGATGGTTATTGACGACTTTGCCGTCGCGTTTGAACATCCGATGAACGACCGGGAAGCCGCGCATAAGTGACGCGCGGCTCAGACGTTCACCGTCCCTCAGCTCAAAGTTGGACCTCCACTGCGGCTTTTTAAAAGTCTCCCCCCGCGGCACTGCTCTTTACATGGTACCCCAAGACCCCACATTCAAGGTCATTGAAGCGTACGGTCTTGTTGGGGTTCATGTGCACGTCCGCCTTGTGGCAGAAGAACCGCTCCGCGCGGCAGGAGCAGTAACTGTCAATCACCTCCGGAAAATCGTTTTGTTGGACGAAACCGCAAAAGAAAGCGAATGTCCATGCCGGGGCGGTGGTCTTGGAGTTGAAATTCTCCATGAACTTTTGCACGGTCTCCTTGGTCATCGCGTCGGGAGTCTTCTCCTTGTCGAGCGCGTAATTGCCGTCGACGATCGCCCCCGTCAGAGGCAGTCTCGGGATGTCCTTCAAATCGTCCATGACGCCCGTAACGATCTTCCACCGAGGGTACATCGCCACGTCCTCCATAACTGTGGGCTCGTCCTTATCCAACCCCCCCTCTCCTTGAACCGTAGGCTGCTGCGGCCCATCAGTCCGCGCCTCCCGATGCAGTTTGATGACGACGGGCACCTCGACCTGTTGCAAGCCTTCAATGTAAGCCGCGCTTGGCTCCTGCGCTTCTTTGAGGTTTGCCCGCGCGTTCTCGACGTAATTGAAAATCGCTAGCGGAACTTCTCCTCCCCCCCGGCGCGCTCCCCCCTTCGCGGATTGCAAGCAGCCGATCGAGGACTCGATTTTCTCTTAAGAGCTCCAGTAGGTGGTGAACTCCATCTTGAGTTGGTCCCAGGTTTCCAACCCTGCCGCGGACACAAAATGCTTATGTACCATGCGTTCCTTCTTGAACTGGCTGATCATATTGCCCCCCTCCTTTAGTGAGATTTGCTTCTCAATAATCATGCACATATACGTGTCCACCTTGTCGAACTCCGCATCCCCCGCGAAGCCGCCCAAGTGAATCCAGAACGTCATACCCATGGCTTTGGCATTGTGGAGGAACTGAGCTTCTTCCGCCAAAATGTCGGCCCCTCTAGACGAGCCCCCCGCTCCGCCCCTGCCTCCTCGTTGCACGTCGTCTTCCACCTGTAAGTCGGAAAAAACATTTTTAGCATGTCTCAAAATAAAGAAAAGAGTGCTTTGAAAGGGAAAACACTTTTTGAAGCAGAAGCAAAAAACAATTGACCTGTCGGTTGGAGGTGGCATTTTTGCCAGCTTTCTTGGCGGGTCCGCTCTGGGGCGATGTGGCCTTGCGCTTTTTGGCATTCGCCGCCTCCGGGTTTTTCATGCCATTCAGCTCAAACCTTTGGTAAGCGTCCACGATTTTAACGCGGAGGTCCCACGTCTGCGTCCGGAAATTGGCAACGGTCTAGTGCATGAAGTATCCGTTGATAATAAGCGTGCTGCCGAACACGGAATGCTTGGAGAACGCTACTTGCTTCACATGCGTCTCCATCGACTGGTTCAAGTGGGACATTATGGGGAACGAACATGTGACCCGATCGAGGTGAGCGTTGATGTCATCGCCAAGCACCGTCGACGTCTGCTTGTCTGGATTTTCCTCCCCCGCCTCCTCGATGTACACGAATCCGTTGGAGTATTTCTTGGGATCCGGGAGTGAAAATCCATGAGCTGATTCGAATCTCGCCATTTTCTGCACCAGCCCGTCGGCCTTGTAGTGCCCAGGCCCAGTGTAGAACAGGGGGACACTGTCACCCTCCTCGGTGCTGGCTTCGAACTCGGAGATCAAAGCTTCTCGGTAGATGGTGTACAAGACCCCATGCTTTTGGGAAAGGGTCGAACGGAGCCCTTGCATCAGATCGGTGTTGCTTCGACCTTTCTGCATCTGATCGATGGTGTTCTGCATTTCGCCTAAGAACCGAATCATGTCAGGCGTGGGACCGATGTAGATCTTGCTCTCGAACTTCTTGAAGGCCTCCTCCAACGGGTCCTCCTCGCAACACTCGTCGGTGGCTTGAAAACAGTGCTGGTGCCCAAAAACCTTGCACTTGTATTCTCCCTTCAGTGCTCGTTTCAGGGAGAATTCGGCACGAGATTTCACACCGTCGACCGCAACGAGACCCGCATTGAAAGGGGCCCACGGGTTCCTTTTCCTGCTGGCCTTGATTTCGTTCACCCAGCCCCTCTCTTGATCCCGACACGCCTCGTACCCCTTCGCGTGGTACAGGCAACTGATGGGTAGACGGAACACATACACTCCCTTGCTCAGCCGCCTCGTCGGTCGACATTGGATTCGGCCACCGGTGCTCCATCTCGATTCTCTTGCAAAGTTCCGCTTTCTCCTCGAAATCTAGCTTTCGCGAATGCTCGACTTTCAGCTTAGCATGCCATCCATGTGCGGCCTCCTCGGCTGCCTGCCTTGCCTCAGATGGGGTGGCCACTTGAGACATATCCACATTTGGGCCTGCTCCAATAAACGCTCTGGAGCCACCAGCTGCTTGAAGAGCGCGTTCGGCAGCAAGCTGCACATCCGTTCTCCTGGCAACCCGGGACGAATCAAAACTGTTCATTGGCTAAAAATGAACCCTCTCCCCGCGAGTTCAGGCTCAAGGCGCGCGTTTCGAGGAGGAACGGTAGCGTTCATTAGCTAATGAACGCTCTCCCCGCGAGTTCAGGCTCAAGGCGCGTCTCGAGGAGGAAAGCGTTCATTAGCTAATGAACGCTCCCGCGAGCCATGCTCAAGGCGCACGTCTCGAGGGAGAGAGCGTTCATTAGCTAATGAACGCTCTCCCCGCGAGTTCAGGCTCAAGGCGCGCGTCTCGAGGAGGAAAGCGTCCATTAGCTAATGAACGCTCTCCCCGCGAGCTCAGGCTCAAGGCGCGCGTCTCGAGGGAGAGAACGTTCATTAGCTAATGAACGCTCCCCCCGCGAGTTCAGGCTCAAGGCGCGCGTCTCGAGGCGGAAAGCGTTCATTAGCTAATGAACGCTCTCCCCGCGCGTTCAGGCTCAAGGCGCGCGTTTCGAGGAGGAAAGCGTTCATTATTAGCTAATGAACGCCTTCCCCGCGAGTGCAGACTCAAGGCGCGCGTTTCCAGGAGGAAAGCGTTCATTAGCTAATGAACGCCTTCCCCGCGCGTTCAGGCTCACGGCGAAGAGCGTACCGAAGGCTGAATAACAGGTATTTCGCCACCACCGATGAGGTCATCCACCACTGGCGTTGGCCTCTTGATTTTCCAGAAAGCGGCTGAAATCGACAGTTTCCACGCCTGGCTTACATAGCTCGCCAACAGGAATTCTTTGCTGCGATCTGCTTGCTCTGTTTTAGCTTTTAGGGCATGGAAAGCCTGGAGCCGATTGGTGTGTTTGGGACAGGACAGGGCTTCTTGAAAACCCTCGCCGCTCAATTCGATCAGAGTCAACTTATTGTTCCTAAGTACGACAAAAATCAGAATTGGCGTTTGGTCTTCGATTATACTATACGCCACTCGTTTTTCCGGGTTGAGGTTGCCCTCTGTATCTACAGAGTTCAGGAAGGGTTTTTTTGGGAAAATTGAAGAAAATATCTGCAGTCTCGTCTTGTATGTTATCTGAGTGGATTACCAACCGCAAGGTGTCCGCGGATTGGTCGGATTCAAGCGTTCGAACAACGCTCCACCTAGAAGCGAGATAGTCTTGACAGACGTAATTCTGCCCCAGTGCTTGAAATGTTTCTGCAGTCGCCATACTGAAATGAGAGGAAATTGGTTGTAAACTGTGGAAAGGGATGTGTGTGAAGAAATTTTGACAAAGTGATTTAACTTTAGCGAAATAATGCAAGTCATTTCTGTCGGCTAAAAATGGCATCTCAGATATCGATGTCAGATTTTTTTTGTCAAAAATGACATTTGCTGCCGCGTCCTGATTCGGTCAGTTCAGATGAAAGATACGATTTGAGGATAACATGGTGTCATTTGCGGTGGAATCGAGGATCGATCGATCCAAGAAGATAGAAATACTCTGTTGACTCGCCAGTCCATATCATTTTCAGAACGCAAAAACGGCTTCATAAGCTGCTGAAATCTGTATAGGCAGCCCTGACCGGGAGTCCCGGTGCAGGCCCCTATGACAGATTCCTAGGTAGCCAACACTGGACCGTGACTGATCCGTAAGCCTGTGCTGTGACACACCGAGTGTCACAGGTAGCTAGACTCGAGACCGTTCCGACTCCGTGACCGTTCCGGGTATATCTAGCTTAGGGTTTATTTCTTATAAGGGTTTATCTATATTGGTTCACTGACTGTCTGATATCTTGAACCGGGATATTCCAGTAGGTCGTGGACCCATTCCACGCTATATTCCACAGCTAGTTTGGCCATGATTGGCTAAAACAGCCGCTTTGAGAGGTGGTGCGCAACGGCGCGTTTGGGTACGAGTGGGAAGTTTGAGATGAGCAGTTTGTAAGTGCGTTTTTGAGCCGCCGCTATGGGGATTCGACCTGGACCGGGCTTCGTTGGCGCAATGTCCTTTTACGGTATAGTTCTTGCCTTGGCCCAGCATGCTACCGCTTCTTGGGCTGGTGTCTGCAGCACCTTCGACCTCGACGACGTCTTCCAGTGCCCCTCGCTCGCATGGCTCTACCGCTCCTTACGTAACTGTGACGTCGCATTTTCCCCACGCCATTACCCTTACGCGCCCCAGCGTACCACCTCCCATCAGGCTTTCAAAATTATGGTTGTTCACACACGTGCGAAGAGGTCCCTCACGAGGGACTCCGACATTGACGCCTCGTTGAGGCTGACTGACGCGGTTCGCAACACACCGACGGCTAGATCACCGGCGGTTACGAGCCCCGACCCTACTTCCAACGCCGACGCCGACGTTGCGACGAGGAAGTACCTGCAGGAGCAGTCCAAGCTTGTGGACGAGGTCTACAAGGGACGGCTCCATCGGACATGGGCCAAGGGTATCCGCGAGGATATCCTTGGCGACAAGAGGCATTATTTCAGCGGCACGACTGACGCGGGTCTCCTCTCCGACGTGGTGGTTCAGCTGCGTACGGAGTTTGAGTCCGCTGGGCTGGACCTCGTCTCGTTCGACCTTGACGACCCCCAGGCTCTGGTGGTGAGCAAGGTGAACGCCCTGCTGTACGACGTGCTTGGGCTCATCATCGAGAAGCACAGCAACGCCCACGCACGTCTGGCTTACGGGTACGGACGCGTCTGCCGACCGAGATGGACGGCGTGCGCTGGTGGACATCGTGAAGCGCAGCGTACCGGTGGCGTTGCGGGAGTCCTTCCAGCAGGAGCATGCCGCGCTTGCTTATCCCGCGAACGTTGACCCGCAGCCGATTTTGGCTCGGGAACAACGTTTGGTGCGGGATAACAAGGCGGCCGACTGGACACCCACCGAGGCCACCAGGAAGCTCAGCCTGTACAGCAGGCTTGACCCGGTGTTCTACGCCGCGGTCAAGGTGCGTTACCCCATGGTGGCCGACCTCGCGTCGGTTTCCCTTGTGGCCTTGCGCTCTTTGGTCGTCGAGATTTACCAGGCATGGGCGCAGACGGACGTCGGGAAGGCCTTCCTGGCCAAGCCCGCAGGTGGTGACACGTCGGCCCTGCTCACCAGCAGCGAGCACCAGGCGCTGCTGGACAAGATCAACGAGCTGACCGCGCTGGTTCAGCAGAGGTACGAGGCGGCTCCGCCGGTGGTGCAGCGGCAGCAGGACCCGCCGCAGCGGCAGCACGGACAGCGCCGGCAGCAGCAGCAGCGCGGGCAGTCGCAGCGAGGCTTCCGCATGGGGGTCCAATCCCCACCGGCAGTGGGCTACGATCGTGACGAGCAGCGGGCTAAGCCGCTGTGTACCCGCTGCAAAAAGACTGGTAAGGATCTATACCACTTCTACCGCGACTGCCCTCTTGGCGGTCGCCAACATTCCCCTACTTCCGCGGCGGCTTTCTGCGTACCCATCGACGAGGAGGATGCGGAGGGAGTCCATGCGCTGGCCATGTGTGCTCTCTTCCAGGAGGCGGCAGATGATGGTGCTGAGGCTTTTGCCCGCGCGGCGACGGCGTACGGTCCGCCAGCGGTGCTGTGCGGAGGTGTTTTGTGGGGGGCATCGACGTGTCGGCCTACGGCTTCTCCGTTAACGCGGTGGCGCCGGTGGCGGGGACGTCCGGTGACGACATCCTGCAGCGGCTGGACGACCTCGCGGCGGAGGTCAACGCGGCAGTAGAGCCTAAGGTACATTACACTCACGCCTCTTTCCCGCCGTCTGGGGGCATTGCGACGCAGGCTTCGGCTCTAGTGTGTGACACTGCGGGCGCAGGTATCACACCGGAGGAGCAGGTTCCGGCAGGTGGTGCGGCGGCATCGGCATCCGCCGTGCCGGCCCCTGCTATGCCTGTCTTGGAGAATGAGGAGGAGCTCCTGGAGCTCTACGGCTACGGCCCGCCCGTGTCCCTTCAATCGACGCGGATGACCACTACGGAGAAGTCAGGCGGTGAATTCGCGGGGGCTGTGGAGACTGTCAACCACGCCGCGGTTGCGCCGGTTGACTTGACCGGCTACGACACCGACGACTACGAGGATTTTGCAGACGGCAGCTTCGCCGTCAAGCCGCGGGCTCCGGCCATCTCGGCCAATCATGCGTCAGAGCCCGCAGCCCACGTGCCTGAGTCTGGTGGTGCTTCCCGCACCTACGGATGTGGCAAGCCGCCATGGGGCTTCCCCGCACACGCGGGCCCGTGGGGGTTTCCTTACTTTATCTCCCTCATTCTTTTCATCTCGATCATGGGTGTGGGGGCTGCCGCCTACACGGCGGCCAATGACATCGGCTCTGTGCAGGTATCGGGTCGGGCTGCACCGCAGCCTGTGCTGTGCAGAGGGGATTTATGCATCTACCCTGGTATTTCCGAGCTGGACCCCGTCACTCTGGATGCAGTACTGCACTCCCTGGGTGCTGCGACGGTGGTTCACCGGCCGCCTGACCCACTGGAGAGCGGTGCTGCAAGCTACTACCGTGGACATTGTGGTGACGGTGCCCCTCTGAACTTTGACCCCGAGTAGTTTTCCTTCTGGCTCTGGCAGTACACCACTCTGGTGGTGTGCTGAGATGTACTTTGACCTCAACGTGGTCTTCAATTTGGTTTATGCTTTGCTTTGACATCTACAATCTTCAATCTGGTTTGCTTACACAGTGCCTTTCAGTTGTTTAGCGGGAGCTCCTTACCCGTAGGTTTCTGCACTTGTGCTAGCTAGAGGGTTTCAATTTGTGTATCAGAATAGCACAGTTGGATTAGCAGTTAGGTTTGTCACCCTAGCTCCTACCCTAACTTATCTTAACTTCTCTGACTTACCTGTCAGTCACCACCCACAGTGCTGGGGTGGTGTGCTGAAATCTGTATAGGCAGCCCTGACCGGGAGTCCCGGTGCAGGCCCCTATGACAGATTCCTAGGTAGCCAACACTGGACCTGTGACTGATCCGTAAGCCCGTGCTGTGACACACCGAGTGTCACAGGTAGCTAGACTCGAGACCGTTCCGACTCCGTGACCGTTCCGGGTATATCTAGCTTAGGGTTTATTTCTTATAAGGGTTTATCTATATTGGTTCACTGACTGTCTGATATCTTGAACCGGGATATTCCAGTATAAGCTAATGAAGCCTAATTTTGACGAAAATATGTTTTCTGTTCCACTTGACTACGGTTGCGAGATTATCTGCAAACCGTGCCCGCAAATCATTATTGAAGATTCTATGGAGTTAGATACAAACTTTTTGATCAGGAGCCAATTCCAAGCATAGCCCCAAGCGCAAATACGCAAATGCTCCTTTGGAACGCGCCTTTGCCGTCTAGATCGGAAGCTAGCTCCAATTCTTCACGCGTTTCCGGGACACGCGCTTTGCGAGAAATTGACTTGAATGGGATAAAAATCAGACTTAATACGGAATTTTCAAAGACAAGTTTTGACGCGCTAGATGGGGAGCCTCTTCGGCGTTTGAACGGTGAAGTAAACAAGCAGATTGCTGTGCGCAAACCGTACGAATCCGACATACGCAAGAAGAAATATGAAGGCGTAATTAGTATCAAGCAGCGACGTTTGCAGGCTGACAGCATAACAATGGCAGAAACTATGAATGGCAACTGCAAGTCGCACTGCTGCCTGTCTTTCTCATCGGCAGATATTAAGTGTTTTCGCGAAAACATTTTTAGCATGTCTCAAAAAGATAGGAAGGAATACTTCGTGAAGGACTTGCTGAAAAACAGCTTTCGATCAGAAGATACATTCGACATCAAATACTTTCTGAACAAGAAACATGTATGTTTATTTGAACTCGTTCATTAGTTAATGAACGGTTTTTCGCCAAAGTATGGCACGTTGAGGCGCGTTGGCAGGAGAAGCAGTTCATTAGCTAATGAACGGTTTCTCGCCAAAGTATGGCACGTAGAGGCACTTTGGCAGGAGACGCCGTTCATTAGCTAATGAACGGTTTCTTGCCAAAGTACGGCACGTTGAGGCACTTTGGCAGGAGAAGCAGTTCATTAGCCAATGAACGGTTTCTCGCCAAAGTATGGCACGTTGAGGCACTTTGGGAGGAGAAGCAGTTTATTAGCTAATGAACGGTTTCTCGCCAAAGTATGGCACGTAGAGGCGCGTTGGCAAGAGAAGCAGTTCATTAGCTAATGAACGGTTTCTCGCCAAAGTATGGCACGTTGAGGCACGTTGGCAGGAGAAGCAGTTCATTAGCTAATGAACGGTTTCTCGCCAAAGTATGGCACGTAGAGGCACTTTGGCAGGAGACGCCGTTCATTAGCTAATGAACGGTTTCTCGCCAAAGTACGGCACGTAGAGGCACGTTGGGAGGAGAAGGTGCTCATTGGCTAATGAACGGTTTCTCACCAAACTACGGCGCGTAGAGGCACTTTGGCAGGAGAAGCAGTTCATTAGCTAATGAACGGTTTCTCGCCAAAGTATGGCACGTTGAGGCACTTTGTCGGGAGGAGAAGCAGTTTGTTAGCTCATGAACGGTTTCTTGCCAGAGTATGGCACGTAGAGGCACGTTGGCAGGAGAAGCAGTTCATTAGCTAATGCACGGTTTCTCGCCAAAGTACGGCACATAGAGGTACTTTGGGAGGAGAAGGTGTTCATTAGCTAAAAATGAACGGTTTCTCGCCAAATTACGGCAGTTGAGGCGCTTTGGTAGGTGAAGCAGTTCATTAGCTAATGAACAGGTTTCGCTCGAAGCTATAGATAAATACTAACTTTGCTTTGAGAACAATTCATTAGCTAATGAACTGCCTTTCCTCTTTGCAGTGCGCCGTGTATATCGTTTCTTTGAGTGGTGTATTTTTTTCTGTAACAGGTGTGCTTCAAGTTCTACTATATGGCTTACGGCATCAGCAACGGGTATCTCCACGACTGTCGGAAACGCGTGCTCGAGGGACGATACACGTTTGTTCATGGATTGACGTACGAGGAAGACAACCGCAAGGTTTCCCTGAAATGCGAGTCGGTCGTCGCATGGATCAAGAAATACGCCGACGAATACGGACAACCCCAACCTACTAACAAAGCCGAGATTCACCTTTCGGATGGATTGACCATCGAAGAGCTGTGGGACGAGTACATCGAGGGCTTGGGTGAGAATGAGGAGAGCAAACCGATCTCTCTCAGTTACTTCTGCAAAGTATTTGACGAAGATTACAGCTCTTGGCTTAAGATTCCATCGGTGAACCGATTTTCTCAGTGCGATGTTTGCGCATCCTTCAAGTTGTTGAAGGAAGGCTTGACCAAATCTCAAAAAGGTGAATATTCTTGAATAGCTTTGTGATGTGTTTATATGCTTAGGTTATTTGTTCACTGGCCCGAATTTATGTACCTTGCACAGCGCAATACAACGGGTCTTTCAACAAACATCTGACAATCGCACGATCGAAGCGCCAGAAGTTCTACAAACATGGTCGTAAAGCGAATATGCCCAAGAGCATTGCCATGAATAAAACTTGGCATAAGTACGCCTTGGTGATCATCGATGCCATGACGCAGTGGACCACCCGACTGCCACACTTTCGACGTATCCCTAAACATCTGGACTCGCTCTAAGAAGGACTTCCTTGACGTGCACACCATGGGGAGCATGATCGAGAACGTGGGCCGCTTCATGGATTTCAACTACGCCAACTTCAAGGACGATGCGAACTTCCTTGTCAACGTTTTGCACCGGGATATCCTCCGCATTCAAGAGCATCGACGCAACGGGGACGGGGGAAATTCATACCCGATGCCGGAAGTATTGTATGTACAGCTTGACAATGTGAACACCCGACCAACAAGAGCAAGTTGATGTTGGCATACGCAGCTTGGCTGGTTCACACGGACGTCTTTCGCAAGTTGAAACTCAACTTTCTGTTGGTGGGACATACGCACGAGAACATTGGCCAGATGTTTTCACGCTTCTCCGTGCATCTACGACGCAAGCAAGCTTGGACGCTCGACGGGATGATACAGGTCGCACAAGAATGCTTTACGGATGGTGTAACGTGCGAGCACACCGAGAAGATCTTTGGCTTCAGCTCTTGGTTTTCTGGTCACGTCTTCGATTGCCATAATATTTCCACACAGCAGGCTTTCAAGTTCAAGAAGGACGAGCACGGCGAAGTGGGCATGCAGTACAAACAGTATTCCATTTCACCCAAATGGTTGCCCGAGACTCCATTGGCAAGGCTTGCTTCTACACCCCCGGTCGCGGGGCCTGGATACATCAAGCCGATTCCTTTTACCGTAGAAGGTATCGAAAAGCTTGAGCATACATTACAGGCGTTGAAAGACATTTTCTGCTCAAAGCTCACGGACGTGCAGGAAAGGTTTTGGCGCGAGGATGTCATCGAGAAACAGCGCCACCTAACTGCTTGTGGAGAATGTCAAGCGCCCGCGATACCCTTCCAACATCCTGAGAAAATCGGCATCGAGCGCAATGCCACCTTCGTTCGGCTGATAGAGGCGCCCGCGCTTTGGCGATAGAAGCTGCCGATGCTGCCGCCGTCCCCGCTATATCGGTGCGCATCCAACGCCGAATTGATCGAGCGCCGATAGAAATTTACAACGGTAACCGGAAACACCAAGGTCGAGCCCAAAAGCAAGCAGAGCAGTACGTGGACAACGCCCAATGGGAGGTCACCTACGACTAGATGACAATCGGCAGCTTTGCAGTGGCTCTCGCGATGGAACGTGAAAACGACAAGTTCGCTTTCCGCGTACAACTGAAGCGAAGCGAATGATCGGATCCGTTGTACTTGGTGCGAGAACAGGTGTTCCGCTCGGTGAAACAAACTGGCTAAGCTCCCATAAACAGTCCGGCCGAGTGCTTTTATCATGCATCTCGGAAACCCGGATAATACGAAATAATGACTGACAGTACAGTACTACTGTACTGTCATCCTAGCTACTAGCGGAGTCACGGTTCCGATCAGAGACAGGTCAGGCTAGGGGCTATCAGAGCCCATAATAATAACCCTGAACCTAAAGTCCAGCACACCACCCGGAGCTGTGACCGTAGCTAATAGGGCTAGGCAAGCGGAGCTAACTAAACAGATAACAAACAGCACTTCACTGGAAACAGATATACTTTTAGCTGGGTGCCCGGGGACTTGTCCCGGCACAACCCACCACTGCGGCTAAGGCTAATCACACCTCCAGGATTTGAAATAAACCAATCTAGCCACTGTAAAGCTGGTCGGCAGAGCCGAGTTCAGCAGACGGATCCCAAGGCAGGAAAACATCCGAAGTAAGTTGAGAAGAGACATCATAAATGTTGACACCACCAGACCCAAGTGGGTCAGGCGGATCCCAGAGTGGAATGGCAAAATCATCAGACTGGTAAGTAGCCGAGGTCGATTGAGAAAAGACCCGCGGCACATCCTGCAGCGGCAATGACGAAACAGTAAGCACCGTAGGCGGGTTAAGAGAATAATAATAATAATAATAATAAAACATTTACGCTAGCAAAGGGGACAAAGTCCTGAGAGTGCGGTATCCCTGCAAAGCAGGCTAGTGAAAACACCAGGGGCTACTCCCTCTGCTATAGCGCGCCCACAAAGGGGCTCAACCCACTTTTCAGCAGGGTGACATCTAGAGAAAAAGCTAAGTGCTAGGCAAAAAACTCTAGAAGATGGAGAAGCAGCCATGGCCGGGTGAGTGGAGGGGTGGCTGAATCTGGGCGGTGGGGAGAGAAGTCGGAGAATTAAGGGGGTTTTGGAGACGTTGAGGAAGGGGTCGGGGTGGGCGGGGAGAGGGGGGTCGGAAGGGAAATCGATGGTGCTTCATGGGACCGTAGTGAATCGTAGCCGTAAGTGGCTCCGGGCTCAACCAGGCCCCTGACACCACCGCCGACCACGAGGGTCGGCATCGCCGTAGCACTGAACAGAAACGTAGCCACCATGAAAAGAGTGAGTGCAAATTCACCGATGCCAAATGGCCTGGAGCCTCTGGGGACTCCGAACCGCCGAAACGCTGCAGTCGCCGGCGGTGCACCCCCCTCAATTTCAGTCAGGCAGACACCAGGAGGGTAGTTGGAGCCCTCCCCATCATCATCGGAGTCACAGACTTCAACAGGCTCAGGGTCAATGTCAAACCAGTCAGGGTGGACAGTGTTGAATGTTTTGAAAGAACTGTCAGCAGGAGCCATTGGGCCGAGAGCCAGAGAGGCAGACGGCGGCACAAAGGTGGCACGGTTGACTTCATGCAAGTCAACCGGCTCATCACGCACAGGTGCAGAGGCCCGCGGCAGCAGCCGCTTGTCAGTGGCCGGCTTAGCGACACCACCAGCAAGCGGACCGCTGACCGCAGCAAATGCAACACGGCCAATAGAAAGATGCTCATCGGGTGCAGACTCAGCAGAGGCAGCAGCATCCTTGAACTGCTGTAGAGCCGTAGGCTCTGGAGCAAAGGCATGCGCAGACAGCTCACAGATTTCAGGTTGCCCCACGAGAGCACACAAGTGCTCCATGGACCCTTCATCTCCAGCGTCATAGTACCGCTGGAAACGAAGGGCAAGCACGTCGGAGTCATAAGACTCGACGGCTTGGCAGTAGGATGCCGAGATGGACAATGGGTGAGTGTCCTTGTGAGGACACTCACTGAGCCAATGCTTTGACCCAACGGCGCGGCACTTTTCGTGCCTGCACGTTGGGACAAAGGTGCCAGACCGCTTGTCAAAAGCCACCTCCGGAGAGGTGGAGTGAGCAAGCGGCTGCACTCCAGGTCGGTGGAAGTTGCGCGGAGTGTGCTTCCCATGAGGCGGCTTGGAGCCACCCTTCTTAAGGGAATCCACATCCCGCTGCAGCCTGACCAACTGAGCACTGAGCCGCTCAATGGCCGAAGCCAGGCCAGTGTCAGTGGTGCAAGACGCTACATACATGGGGCGCCCTGCAGTGCGCTTGCCCGAGAGCCGCCCGCAGCGGTACTGCTCGCGCACGCGCGCCTGCAAGGTGAGCAGACTAACAGCCGCACGCTGGTCAGCTCGAGCAAACGAGTCAACCAGCGTGGCGTAAGCCGGCCCAGACAGAGCAGAGAGGAATTGTCTCTTAACAGCGTCTTCGGGCAGCGTCGTCAGACGCTGTGCATCCCGAAGACAGCTGTTGAAGAGGCGAATCCCCGCATCAGGGTCACACTCGTCAGAGACCCTCACCTCAAGCAGCTCAGTCAAAGCATCGAACGGAGTCGACGCGTCAGCAAGCATACGCACCACCTCCAGGGTGGCGCGTTTGCCATCAGCAGGAACATCCGCGCCAGAAGCCTCTACCCAATTACGGGCAGGAGACCCTGGCGCAGTCAGCAGCAGCAGCACAGAGTACAAGAGTTCATTGGCAGCAGGCAGAACAGGGGTGTCAGCAGCAGTCAGGTCAAACAGGGGTGCGAATGCCGTCGACTGCAACGTGAAGAGCTGCTGCAGCTCGGATACCAATTGAGAAAAAATGTCCGAAGCTAATGTCTCGTCCCCACGGAATTTTGCAGCCTTGTCTCCCAGTACTTTCGTTGCTGCGGTTTTGGAACTTTGAACGTCAAATGAATCCCTGCGCAACCGGTGCACAAGGGTGGCAGCCGCAGCTGACGCCTCCGACGCAGCCGAATCCAAATGCGGAGTTGTGGGCGTGGCTGCATTCAACGCCCCAACATCATCGAAAATTGTCGCTAGTTTCCGCGCTCTAGCGCGAGTACGTGGTCTCTGAGGCGTTTCCATTACAAAAATGACGGTGAGATGGGGAGCGTGGGCTAGTGTGGCGGCAGTAGTTAAATCAGTAGACGCAGCGGCCAATTCCTGCAGAAGCCTCAGCGATAAAAACAACATCAAACAGGTCATGAGCCGATTGGCTAAAAGTGGTTGCGACCCACAATACGCGGAATGCCCTCTCCACCGGCCAGGTGAAACGTAAAAAGAAGCCATAGCGAGCGACGATACTGCTGCCGAAAAATGTTCCAAACTGATCTCCACCTCAAGGAGAGGCCATACCGCGAAAAGGTCAACTACTGCCTAAGGGGGCGCCCACCCCATCTCTGTGTCAAAACTTAGCCAATCATGGCAACAGCTAGGCGCTGTGCCATCAGAATTACCGGGAAAGTGGTGACGCGCATAACCTGCGAGAACAGGTGTTCCGCTCGGTGAAACAAACTGGCTAAGCTCCCATAAACAGTCCGGCCGAGTGCTTTTATCATGCATCTCGGAAACCCGGATAATACGAAATAATGACTGGCAGTACAGTACTACTGTACTGTCATCCTAGCTACTAGCGGAGTCACGGTTCCGATCAGAGACAGGTCAGGCTAGGGGCTATCAGAGCCCATAATAATAACCCTGAACCTAAAGTCCAGCACTTGGTGAAGGTGGAGGTGCGCACTCCGTCAACTCAACAGCTGCAATATCGCTATTTCCAACCCAAAAAGTACACCGAAACCAAGAAGAAGCACCTCGGCAAGCATCTTGCGAGTCACCTAGGAGCTTTCGCAGCGCCACCGGGGCACCGACCGTCTACCGAGACTTTCGATAAGAATGAAAGAGTGCTGGCATGGAATGTGGATGCGAAAGACCCCCAACGGAGTATACCGAACGAGCAATACGCGCAGATAGTCGTCGCTTTGCTTGCACAACAAACAAACGCACGCGCAAGGACCTAGGTGACTTGAATGAATCGGATGATTCCGATGAAGACGAAGATTTTGATAATTGCGTATCGGTAGCGGTAGCACCTGAAGTGGACGCGTAAAGCAAGACTGAAAAAAAACATGTAAATGATATGTGTATAACATGTATATAGATTCCGAGTAAAAAGTTATTTGTGTTTTCACTCCTCCTAGATTTTGAAAAAGTGCATTTGACCTCGATTTTGTACCATAAAAATCATTAAATCTAATGCACAACCTGCACTTGCATGTTCTTGACCGATAAAATGCGCATTTTAATCCTATCATGAGGTAAATAAGGTGTAACAAACGCCGGCTTCTCATGGTACCGAAGCCGGGGTTGTCCAGCTGGTGACAGGCGTGACAGGCGTGACAGGCGTGACAGGCCTTGCGCGTGATGACTGCTCAGAGGTAGTAGAAATGGTAAAGAAGACGTTGTCATTGTGATGTGACATCAGAAGAAGGAGAGTGTTTCTGGAAGAGATGACTATCCGAATGATGCCACTGACGTGTCAGCCAGTGGATGTGATACAGTAACATCATTAAAGCTGGCGAAGAATAGTAGCATCTGATTGGTAGATAAAGATTTCAGAGCGGAGAGCTGTTACAGCGATGCACAGATGTAACCTTGACTAGCGATAAGTAGCCAGGGACTGAAGGTCAGAGTCAGTGGACTCATTATTGTTTTGCTTTCGCAAGTGCTAGGTGTCTGTTGACGTCCCGAGTACTAGACTGCTAAGACAGCTCTGCTCAAGTTTTATGCAATAATTCGTATTTTGGTGGTTTAATTATGATTTATTGATGGATATTTTGCTGTTATTTTCATTCTTTTTCAAAACAATAATGTCCTGCGCGGAGCGACTTTTTATTTCAGTGCGAATACGGAAGTGAGAAGTTCTTTGGCGACAAGTAGACAGCAACTGAGAAGAGCAGATTCGGAATAAAGGCCACACCAGGGGTACTCTGTACACTGGCGGGTCATGTTTTCCTTCTGTTGTGCGGTGCTTACACACGGGCATACTCAGAGCTACGGCGGCAGTGAATCAGCAGCTAATGATCAGCTGGATGAGCAGCTTCTTATTCTGTGGTTTTTCTAGTTTGGCCACCTACCGTGTCTGACGGTAACACCAGGGATACCCTTGGTGTACTGGCGGATCCCTAAGCGGGTGGGCCACTAGAAGGTAATTAACAGCGGCATCAGCGTGAATAGAGCGAGCGGATTAACTCTGGATATTATGAATACAGTGGAGACCACTCTGGCAACGGTGTCTTGTGAATCCAATGGTACTTTGTACACTGGCTCAGCTTGGTTACCGTTGGTTATCTTGGGATTGTGGGTCAATTAACAAACAGCCTTTCTTTTCCTTTGCGACAAACCTCCTTTGCCGACCTTAGACTTAATTTGCAGTGAGACACTTATGCTATTATTATCTTCCTTGATGAGCGGTAGCTTAGCGAATCCAGGGGTACTCTGTACACTGGCTTAGCTTGTGCTTTGCTGTGCAACTTCTCTACTTGGACTCAACTGGTCAGTGGGACACTTATGACACCTGTTATTTTCTTGGTAAGCAGCAGCTTTACGAATCCAGGGGTACTCTGTACACTGGTTTAGCTTGAGCTCTGTTGTGCAGTCTTTCTTCTATCATTCATTGCTCATCCGGCATATCAGAGGCGACAGTTGCGGACATGACCGTGGTGTTATTTCAGTTATGCTGTGTTAGGTGCCCAGTCAGTCCAGGGGTACTCTGTACACTGACATGATTTGGTTCACTGTTGCTGGGAACTCCTTATCACCTTCATTCTAAGTAATATAGTACGGTTCTGGTAGCTGGGACACACCTGCGAGCGGACTACTTTGTGAATTCGGGCTCGCTCTGTGCACTGGCTTAGCTTATTCTGCATGGTCTTTATCCTTCTGGCTGACCGGGTCTGTGTGAATCCAGGGGCACTCTGTGCACTGGTGTAACTCAATCTGGATTCAGTTTTCATCCTGCGCACAGACCAGTTACGCTTCTAACGGGAGCACGGCGTTTTGCTTCCACTTGTTGTCTGTTGGCCTAGCACGTGACCACGGCGACAGAGGCTGGTCTGGACCCGGTAGCTGATCACACCGCAGCACGAGAGGCGCGGCGGGTGTTCCGGGAAAAAGACAATCAGAGGCGAATCAGCAATTTTATGAGCACAGAGGAGCAGACGTCAGAGCCCAGTCAGTCAGGAACAGCAGCAGTAGTTACTACCCCAGTCAACCACTCCTTACAGTGCTTCCTCTTATTGACTATATGTGTTTTTTTTGGTGTCAATAAGTCTTTAAATTTTGGGTTATTTGTGCCTTTGTGAGAATTAATTTATTCCAAACTTGTTTATTGACGGGTATGTTTGCATGCGCGAGTGCATTTATTAATTTAAATTTTATTTATTGCTTGGCATGTTTGTATCAGCATTAGCATTTATTCATTAAAACCTTGTTTATTGTTGGGCTGGGGCCACAGTTGAACTGTGATTATATACGAACATGTTGGCATATCGAACGCATGATTCCGGTCACGTTTCATCCGAGCCGTAATCTTGATATCCTTATAGAGGACACTGAGCCCGACATTTTGAGCTATCAAACGTAGCGATACGGTCTGTATTTCTCATGACGAAGATATTTGGGGTTATGTCTGCAAACTGACGGGCCGTTTACCATTCTGATCATATCTCACGCCGTGCGTATCTATTCGAGCCGTAATCTTGATATCCTTATAGAGGACACTGAGCCCGACATTTTGAGCTATCAAACGTAGTGATACGGTCAGTATTTCTCATGACGAAGATATTTGGGGTTATGTCTGCAAACTGACGGGCCATTTGCCATTCTGATCATATCTCACGCCGTGCGTATCTATTCGAGCCGTAATCGTACTATAGGCCCCTATCGTATCACCTCTAATTGACCGTATGTGACCATACAGGATGTAGAGGTGACCACAGAGATGTACCTTTAGAGGTGCCTATTTATCTAGGTACTCTATTATGGTGCCAATACAGTAAGTGTGCTAGGAGGCAAGCACAAGAGCAAGAAAAACGGCTAAGTATAAAACGCAAGAGTACTCAGTACGGAGTACAGTAGGACCGATCAGAATGATGTTGATGTGAGGTGCCTAGCCTGTTGTAAGGAGTACTCAGTACAGTAGAGTTATGGAAAGAGTTCATGAGCCTTGCATAAGAACTCTAAGTGTAACCAGTTTCGGAGATGAGAACTGAACTGCGAATTGTAACATAAAAAGTAAGAGCCGTAACGGTTGTATATTGTGTATAGAAAGCATACACTTGAAAGCAAAAGCATAACTATAAAGATTTACGAAACCGAAGTCTTGTAGTTGACCAACCGTAATCATACCTCGTGCGGTCGTTTAATAAGTATAGATATAGTAAGTCCGAAACCGTAAAGAAGAAACAGGCAAGAGTGGAGACTCCTACAGTAAGCAAAAACACCCAAACGTTACAAATCCAAATCATAAAACTATCCAAAATGCAAAGTGAAAGCAGTACGAATGATGTTTGATTCAAGCAGCCTTCTTCTTGGCCTTCATGATGGCGCTGAGCTTGATCATCATCTCATCATAGAATTGCTCAGGGATGCTGGTGACTGCTTCATGTGGATCTACCTCCCACACGTGCACAATCTCCTCAGAGTAAAATGGTTCCCATGCGATCGTAGGGCGATCACCCTCAGTAAACCCATCATTCACCAAATTATCTTTGAGAATTTCTCTGCTGCGCTCACTATAAATCACTTGCCTTCTAGGGATCGACCAATTCCTGTCCACAAATACAAAGTAGGTCAAAACGAAAAGCTCAAAGCCGGAAAATGTATGCCATGCTACTCAAGCTTGAGTAGCACGGCAGTAGCATCGATCCGCTATCCAATACCGCACGGACTTTAATTTGTTGATTGGCTATTTATTGGTCATGCAACCGGCATCGTATCTCCATATAATTATTTAAAACCTTGTTTATGGATTAAACGTATCTCGGTCGATCTGCATTAATTAATTAAAACCTTATTTATTGATGAGCAAGCATCGTTCGATCAAACATTTGTTATTCTCTTGTTTATTCTATTGATCCAAGATTTATTGGGAAACCATTAATTATTTTCTAAATCAATAACAGGAAGCACTGTACTCGCGTTTGAGAATCTGGAGGACATGAAGCGTTCAGACAGAGAAGCAGATGGTCTGGGTAAAGTGGATTCGAAACTTTCGTTAGCTACACAGGAGGCAAGAACGAGGATAGAGCAGCGTTTATCAGGCGCTTCGTAGACTACGTGGGGTTAGTACAGCGAGCCCACGAGTCTAAAGTGCGCAGACAGTTGAAGACAGCAGCTTTTCAGGCCCTCACTCGGGAACAGAAGCAGTCAGTCAAGGATTCCAAGCCGGACTTTCGATATATATGGGATCTTATACCCTCTATGCTGGCTGGAGATGACCAGGCCACATCGCCCGCATAATTGTGAGTGGTGGTGCGCAGCTTATGAGAAGGATGACATGATGGCCTCTACTGCATTTCGTGTCCTGAAGGAAGTCTCTGACAGGGACTCCTGTCAGGGTTCCGTGCGCTGTGCGTTACCTCCCTTTCATGAGATGAAAGAGGGGGAGACGTGGAGAGTCTGTAGACCTGTTGATCACCGTGTAGCTGCCAGCATCCTCACACACAAACTCATAGACAATCGTGGAGAGCCTGTTTCTTACTCGCATTCTCACTTCAAAACTGCAGCTGTTAACCCCTTAGCTGCGACACGTTGAGAATTCTCAACAAGGCCTCGAAAATGAGAGCGTGGCTTACCATGAAACTGCATATGTGCGGTTGGCGCATCGAATATTGTAAGGTTTGTGGGTGCACTCATGATATATGGCTACAGGTTAACCAATAGTATAGCACATATACTAGTGCGATATATCTCTCACGTGTTAGTATTTCCAAACCCAAATTTGTCTATTTGTGTCATTTTGCGCTTAAATTTGGCTTTGAAAAGTAGCTAACCAAGACATAAACATCCCGTATTGGTAAGCATATACGTGGCCATGTGGAAATATACGATAGAAATGGATCCCAACGCCAGTCTCGCATGCAACATGGGGTATCATATCACCACATAGTCTCATTTTATGAGCAAAATCACCTGAGTTTTAGCTTAAGTATGGAAAACATTTCTTAAGTGAGGAAAACATTTGAATCCGAGTGTTTTTTCGGTGTTTTTTTTGGCCATTTTTGGTATTTTTTGGCACATTGGGCGGTATTAATGCGTACTATGGATTAGGGATAGTCTAACATGTTAATTTCCGCGATATTTTACCATGATACAAGTCAATAAGACTGCAGTCACGCATCGTACACAAGACGTATGCGTAATTTCTATGCTCAAAATACTCAAAATTTTGGTTGGATAATCCATAACCTGAGATATCTACAGATACAACTTTGCCAACACCTAGATTCAATGGTGCCAAGGAAATCACACATGACGAGTACCCAGGGTATCCAATCAGAATGACAAACAAAAATACGGATACAAAAAGGAAAATAAACAAGAAAGATATTGTAGGACTCTTTGAAGCAAACGAATGCAGCACAAATGAACTTGTGCACGCGTGTATCAATAAAAACAAAGCAAGAGCCGCTATTAGCACCATCAAGGGTGACACCACTGATCTCGATCTCAGACGGGATAATACAGACGGCAGCCCCATAAGTGAACAAGCTCATAGCAAAAAATGAAGAGACAGACAGCATAGCGCAATGTCTAAAATGGCACAACAAACCCAAAGAATGGTGGATTTACCTTAATAGCCCATGGCATGCAGCTCACTTACTCTCTAGAGGCAAGGGGATGCCAGAAGGTGGTCTCAACGTAGGCCATAACGACAAAGATAACATTTGGCATATAGGTTCGCCTCACCTACTAAACAGGAAATATGTAAATGCCTATCTCAAACGACACCTTTCATTCAGCTCACTGGAAGTTAAGAAAATCACGAAATTCAGCACAGACGACTACATGACCTGCTGGGATATCCTTCTACAACCCCATATGCCTGCTGAATTCTGGAACCTGTACGGATCTGAGATACATTCGGAAGAAATAGACTGCACGGCCCATTTATTCCAATACGCTACAGGCTGGGTGTCTTACACTGAAAGACTACATAGCACACTCGAAATGGAAAATGGATCAGAAGCAGCTAGAAACGACGACACTGGCCTCAAGGAAATGCACCCTGACGCGACATGGGATACCTTGCACAAATTGGCACATCAGGCGGCAAGTGACGCTTTTGGCACCAAGAATCTGAACAAAACTGGGAGGTCTGAAAAACCATCAGCAGTATCTAATTATATATACAAATGGCTAAACACAGTACGCCGCACCATCAAATATCTGGACACAAGAACTCATGTTAGTAACATTCCAAAGCAAGCCAAAAAGGCTGCCCGCACACTACCGTTTGCCTCGCTCCAACCCAAACACAATGAAGCAGCAGCCACATGGAGATTACGATTGCATGAAAATTATGTAATAATCAGAAATGCTTTTCAAAAAAGCCGAGACACAGATATTGAACGACGCAAACTCCGAGAAAAGGAAGCCCTGCAGCATCTCTTCTCAACTAACCTTTCGAGGTTCCTAGACACAGTCATGGGAAAGATGAAACCTACTGAAAAAGGTGCAGCCGCAACCCCAGGTAGTGATGGAAAGATACCCGAGACAAAATCAGAAAGACTAAACACAACACTAAATGAGTACAAAAATAAAAAATTATTTTCTACTAACCCGAGTGAGCCAGATGAACTCCCACAGTGGCTCACTGACATTCTCAAGGATAGCCCTAAAATCCCCGATACGGCCGCCGCAAGACTATTGACAGAAATCACGCACAAAGAACTTCAACAAGCATACTCGGACTGTGGTATTTCTACAGCACCAGGACCTTCAGGAATGAGATACTCGCAGTGGATCAAGGGCCCAGAGGATTTTCAAGAAGTTACCGTCTCACTTTTTAACCACATTCTTATAACTGGGAGATTTCCTAGGAGTGCAAAAGCTGGAGTCATCCTTCCAATCCCTAAAAACCCCTCTGCACCATGTACCATAGATAATTCCAGACCCCTCACAATGTTGGAAACGGGTCTTAAACTATTTAATACAATAATTGCTAACCGTCTCAAAACAATACTCAACACCCACCTTATTCTCTTGCCCATCCAAGATGCCTTTCTTCCGAATAAAAACATAGATGACTCACTCCAAATTTTGAATGAAGTAATTTCGGATGCCAACAGATACGACAAAGACCTCCACGTAGTTTATCTGGACCTCAAACAAGCATTTGACAGAGCTGAATTCTGGATGAGCAATTTAGCACTCAGAAAGTTAGGACTTCCATCACAAATAATTAACATCATCTCAGACATCACCAATGATGCCTCTAGAATGGTGCTCACTGAAGAAGGCCTCACAGATGAATGGTCCCTCGAATGTGGAGTTCCTCAGGGAGAGGTTTTGAGCCCACTAAGGTTCGTAGCCATTATGGATATTCTGGCAATTTGGATAGCAAAAAGAGCAAACGGCGCAAACCCGACAGGAACCACATATGGATACGAACTGCACTCGGAACGCCATAGACCAGACAAACCAGGAAAGAATGTTATTCCTCACTCCCAAAACCTAATAGAAAAGGACACCCCTTTAAATATCTTTGCACGGTTCTTCTGTGATGACATCATGCTCGTGGGGAAAACTAAAGACGAAGTTCAAGACATGCTAGGTATAGTTAATGAATTTATGAGCTTAATCGGTATTCCCATCAATGTTAAGAAATCCAAATACAGTAATCACTCAGTAATAAGAAAACCCGCCAATAAGAAAGTAGCCAGCTTTTTTTATTTCTTCACAATATTTAACACATAACACTCCATATCTAAGATCTCTATATAAATAAGAAAGTTGCTAGGCTGACCTAAAATTCCTGTTTTCTTAAAATCGAGTGTTTACTGTACTCTTACAGAAAGCGCATCAAACCCCAGGACAAAATAGTAACACGATAGGACCTTTCCGATGATTTGCTCATCTCTGGGGGTCACCTGGAGCCCGATACCAATGACTCAAGTCCTTCCATTGATGCGAAATGGATACCTCCTGAGTCACCAGATTTTCTCGATTTCTCTAACAGCAAAGAGGTAAACAGATACCTCGGAGTATGGTTTGCACTAAATGGGGAATGGGACAAACAAGCGGAAATCCTTATCGACAGACTTAAATCTACTCTCACATCCATCCAACTGCAACACATGACTCTACACCAGCTAAGATATGTTATAAATGCGGTTGTAGTTCCGAGGATGGCGTACCCCCTTAAAGTTACCTCAGCAATTGCCAACTCCTCAAAGAATGTTGCAATTGAATTAGACAAAATGATAGCTTCGTTTATAATCAAATACCTGGGCTGCCCAATTGGCACTAATCACCAAATAATCTGGACAGCAGTCTGCCAGGGGGGGTACGGTATTGATAGTGTCTTCGATATTGCAACCGCATCGTGTATTACTGAAACCATGAACACTCTGTGTTCTGCAGATGAACACGATTATTGGCAACACAACCACACGGACCGTATCACTGACCCCCACCTTATCTCACTATACCGTAGAAACAGCAATCTATGGCTTTATATATTGCTGGAATTGACACCACGACTAGTTCGTACAGTCTAGTGTCATTCCTAGTGTGCCATCTTCGGTGGTCAGCCTGTGACACTCAGCTTGGGTATATCTTGTCTTTTACCCAAGTTTAGTGATCCGTTGTTTCACCGTCGGCAGCGGGTCCCCACTGCCTGTTCAACTGTTTCTAGCAGGTTATGGTCCTTCTCACGCTTGCGTGAACTGAATTTTAGCGTAGAATTTTATTTTATTTCCGCCCTATCTTTCGGTTGAGCGTCTCCACGCCTTGTGGGACGCTTGGAGCAGATTCTGCGTATTTTCTGGAGGCGGCTGCTTACGGCTTTGGGAGATTACGTCGGGGTGGTGCTCTCCGGCGATTTTCGTTTGCGATCTTTGTTTGGATTTGTCTTCGTTTCTTTATTCGATTATGACTTCATCACAGATTTTGGAGAGTGAAGAGCTCCTAGCTCTTTTGGATTCTATTGACACTGGTTTTGCGAGAGTCTCTACTCTCAAGAGATCTCAGCTCATCTATTTATGCACTTCCATGCATTTGGCTATTTCACATTTCCGTGAGGCGGCTCAGATTTCGGCAGTATCGACCGAGAATTTTCCGATAGTTTTGAACATCTTGGTGGCTGGTGAGCCACAAGTTGGCGGTGTCTCGGTTGAGACCGCTGGTTGTGGAATTTCGAACGGAAAGTTTTGCGAAGTAGGAGTGGGCGATGCGCCGGCGATTTTGGCGTCCCGATCAGTTTCGACTCAAGTTTCCACCACTAGACCCTTGCCTAGTGCCACTAGGACAAGCGAGATGGTGCCACAGGCCCCTCTTGTGGTAACCGAAGTTCATTACGTTCATGCGCCTCCAGTTGTGCCTGATACGGCGAGATAAACAGGCCGTGAGTATAATATCAATATACAAGTTAACACTGCGAAGTTGGACAGCAACGCAAGTGAAAGTAATAGCGGGTGATGAGTGCAGTCTCTGAGTGAAGATCTGCTTGAAGCCCAACGCTTCCTCATCTTATACCATATGTCTCCTATCATCATAGATAGTACCGCCATTGGGTTGTGAACCCGAGACATAGGTTGAACGACCAGTATGGTGATAACGAATAGTTCGTTCATACTGTGCATGCGTGTTCCGCACATGCTTAAAGCAAAGATGGTTCTTGTTTGTACTTCAAGATGTATCTTGCTTTGTCACCTTCGAGTTCGACGTACGAACTCTCGATGACAGGGTCATTCAAGTCTTTCCTTGAATAATGACAGATGATGTGACATTATCATCTGACGACCTGTACAGTCATTGTCGACCGTACTGACGACTGTCATAATAATATATGACACGACCGACATGACATGACATGGTATGACATGTCTGACAGGTATGACACGTATGACATGTATGGCACATATGTCATCGGTCATGACCCTGACAGATCTCCCCTCTTAAAAGAGTTGTGACCTCACAACGGGCATACCTTTGTATATGTCTATGATGTCTTTGTTGTTGTCGCTTCTTGCTGGTACCAGTCTTCTTACACCGATTTGAGGCGTCCCTCATGGTGTTTTTAGGTTATTGGGGGGAACTGAGTCCACTTTAGTCCCTCACCTTACAGTTCTTAGGATGTAGCCCCCTTTGAAGTTCGTATCGTATTTCAGAGTGACGTTTCAAGGTTCAATGAATTGCGTTTCGTGATGCAGATTGACGCTGGATTACTGATTGATCCATACGTATCGTGCGTCAGAGTGACGATTCAAAGCATCCGAAGTCTACGTTACGGATTATTTGCGCTAGCCGTCGTTCTTTGCGAACGATGATCCCACGATTTAACGATATAGAATCGCACGATTCTCGGCCTGATATAGGGCACCCAACCCTTCCTCCCCTCCTTAAACTACTTTGGAGGATCATAGGTGGCAATCGGGGAGCCCGTGGTTATCTTACCGGGGGCTTGTTTTATTGCAAAGAGAGTGGCCCTGCTTAACGGGATTGGAATCACAATCCTTACCCGGTCTGCTCACTCTGATATGGTCCAGTACGCACGCTTTGACGAACATCTATCGCGATGAGTGAGAATGGATTCGCCACGTACTAATGTGAAATTTCTTTAGTTATGTTTGTCAAGCACAACTTAGGATCACAACTCCGTCTACCTCAGTCGATATCTCCGGTAGTTTCGGATGACTGGCCAAGAATCCGATGACAAACCACGGCTTTGGCAAAGGTAGCATATAGCAGTTTTTATTTATCCACAGATATGATATCTCGCATGTGTGCGTATCTGTGCAAGGGTATGATTTTGAACAAGGCTCACTACACCTTTAGCAAGGAAGGATCAATTTCCTGCTTCTATGCAACATAATGATAAAACATTAAGAGCAAGGTTATGGATGATCGACATGTATTAGTATATATTACAAGAAGTAAGGGCATGAGGCTTAATATAATGTTTAGCCTTCATAGGCAGCTATAATGTCTGCTGCATTGGTCAGCTCTGTGGCTTTGACCCAGGTGTCATGCTCAGGGCCGTAGCCTGCATATCGCACTAAATAGTATTTGACACCTCTAGTGAACTTATCCGAGAGTATATGTGATATCTCAAACAGTGGTTGCCCTTCTTCGGTGATCATCTGTGGCAGAGGCAAAGGTGCTTGGATCGAGTCATTGTACAGCTCTAATCTGGATACAGGCTGTACCGGATGAATACGGATATCGAGGTTTCCGAAATCTAACTCGTATGCACGCCCATGGCTAAGCACTTTGGATATGATGAACGGCCCAATATATGGTTGCTTAAAGTGTCTGCCTGCCTCTGTCAAACCAGTCCATTGAATAAACTCGGTCCGTAAAAGAACTTTCTGCCCAACTGCAAACTGCGAGGCATGTGAGTCTTATTGAATCTGGCTTGGCTAATTTCTGCTGCTCGGGAAATGTTGTCTACCGCGTTGGCATGAACAGCCGAGTACTGGTCAAAATGATCTCGAATAGCTCTTTGTATTGGAACAGGAGCTTCTGGCGGAATAGTGATTACCAGGTCATGAGGCGAAAGTGGTTGCGCCATCGAGTCGAGATAAAATGGTGAATAACCAGTTGATGCAGAAACGGAATTGTTAATTGCAAACTCCACCAAAGGCAACTTGTCCTCCCACGAATTGGCTGAAGTATCATTGCAACAACACCTGAGGATGAAAAAATACTACTTAATCAGTTTATAAACCAAAGGATGGTGAAATCGAATCATGAATCAACAATTTGAAAAGTACCTGAGGATATCCTCGATGAAGGCATGGCTCCTCTCATTGGCAGCATTCGACTGTGGATGGTGTGATGACGTCATGGACAATCTCGTACCAGTAGATTTCCACAGTGTCTGCCAGAATGTAGAGGTGAATCTGGGGTCTCGATCTGAGATGATGTTCCTCGGAAGACCATGGAGCTTGAAGATATGCTGCATATAGATAGAAGCAGTATGCTGAGCTGTCCAGGTCATGCTGAAGGGAATGAGATGACAACGATGAGAGAATTGGCACATTACCACAAATATACTGTCGTGCCCATTAGTGGTGATAGGCAGGTCAGTGATCCAATCAAGAGATACATCTAGCCATTTTGTCTTAGGCACAGAATATCGTATATGTGCCTGACCATAAGGCTTGTGTCGCCTCGTTTTCTGGCGCTGACAAACGGGGCACTCCCGAATGTACTTGATGGCTGCCGTTGTCATTCCTGGCCAATAATACCGGCTACGCAGAAGATGAAGCATGCGATTTTTGCCTACATGACCAGAAATAGTGGCTGAGTGGCACTCATGAAGGAGAATGTGGCGAAGCTGTGTGATCTCACCGTCATCTGTGGGGACTTTAGCTGTTGGTGGAATGTACAGCTGTCTGCCATATATGGTCTTACGATAGATCAACCCCTGAATGAGCTCGAAGCTGAAGCTGCTGACTGACTGTGATGAAGTCGATGATGTCAGCTTAGCCAAAATAGTCTGTGCAAATGTATCACGATCATATTCGGATATAATGATGTCGTGCAGCTGATGAGGTGATGAAGAAGATATAAGAGCAATGAATGTAGAATCTGTAGGTGGTATGACTGGAACCTCGGTGATGTCTATATGTTTCAGACAATCAGTGAGTTCAAAGAGTGTAGAGATACGCGTGAGTGCGTCTGCAACCTTATTCTTCTCGCCAGAAATATGCTCTATACGGAAGTTGTACTCGGAGAGCTCATCCAACCACCGTGCCTGTTTGGGGCTCAGTGTGGATTTGGTCTGGAAATAAACCAGTGGCTGATGATCTGAGCGTACAATGGTCTCAGGAGCTCCCAACAATATGTGGCGAAAGAATCGGAAGCCTTCCACAATGGCAAATAACTCGATCTCAGGAATAGGCCAACGTCTCTGTGTATCGGATAGAGTGACGCTGTGATAACCACATGGCTTCATACCTTTTCCTTGATCATGGAGTATTACTTGACCAACGTGTGTGCCTGATCCATCGACCTCCATAATAGATGGCAGTTTCTGATCTGGGAGCTGCAATACTGGAGCGTTACAGATGGCACTTTTGAGGTTATCAAATGCCTGCTGCTGCTCAGATTCCCAGACAAACTCTGCATTATTGAGACGATTGAGCGGCTCGGCAACTTTGGAGAACTTTGGTATGAATCTCCTAAATTGACCGACCATGCCCAAGAATGACCGAAGGGATGACTTGCCATCTTTAGCCATACGGCGTAGAGGCTGCTTTCCAACGGTAGGACCATAAGACACTGGAGGCTGAATTGCCATGACTGCTCGGATTCTGTCTTCGATGATGGATAGGCCTGCTTCAGAGATGTGATGTCCGATAAAGTCTATAGATCTGACGAACAACTCCACCTTGGAAGGCCTGATGAAGAACTGGTGATCTCTGCAACGCTGGAGGAACTGTCGAACATGCTTCACATGGCTGTCAAAGTCCGGACTGTATACAATAGTGTCATCCATGAATATGACAAGAAACTGGTCGATGAAGTCGAAGAATGCCCGGTTTCCTACACGAAGTGCTGTTGCAGGAGCATTGGTCAATCCGAAAGGCATAACTGTCCATTCATAAGAACCGTATCTGGTACGAATAGCAGTTTTATGAATGTCGTCTGGATGAATGGGGATCTGGTGGAAAAACTGGTTGAAATCGAATCTGCTGAACCAGCGTGCTCCCTTCAGCTGCTCAAGTAGGGTGTCGTGTGGTGGCAATGGATACGTGTCCTTTATGGTGATGTTATTCAGGGCACGATAATCACAACACATCCTCCACTTCCCCCCTGGCTTAGGAGCGAAAATGATTGGGCACCCATATGGTGATGATGATGGACGAAGGATACCCAACTCGACATATTTAATGATTTATCGTTTGAGCTCCTCCATCATGGGTACTGGGATGGTACGTACTGGCTGCGATGGTGGCTTATGTCCAGGTTCAATGTTGATTCGATGATAACCACCTTCAAACCGTTCTGGCCTATGACCAGCTGGAAGATCCTCCTGGAATATGTCTGAAAAGTCTTCTCTCACTTGATCACGTGCTGCTGTGACCTCGGGGTCTTCCATAGTGGTGTCGATGTCTGATGCTGCAAAGACCAGTTCACCGTCGACCTCTGAGAGAAAGAAAAGATAAGCTACGGCTTCTTCAGCCGAACCACTGGATCGAATGCGACGAAGATGCTTTATCATGGTGGTGGCGCTGACCAATTCCATTTCAGGAAGGTCATCTGAGTCTGGAGTCTGCTCAACTCTGGACAATACTGTGCGAATACTGGAGCCTGATGAATGCTTCCTAGTAATCGTCAGATTTTTGGTCTGAAAGTCAATGTGTGGATTCCTCCTCTCCAACCAATCTTGACCCAGAATGACAGTGAATGGTTTCATGTCAATGATGTAGAAATCTTCTGCATCCTTATACTTGCCCAGAGAAAATGTAGCCTTGGGAAGATAGGATGTGCATGGTAGTTGGCTTCCTCCAGCCAATCCCACTGAAAATGATGAAGAATCTGTGGGTGCTATACCAAGCTGAGCAGCAAACTGTCTGTCGATGAAAGACGATGTGGCTCCTGGATCTACCAAAATGTGAGTACTCTGTCCATATACTTTCCCTTTGTACAACAACAGCTTCTTCTGTGATTTCAGCTGTGCTGTTTGAGACTGCATCTGTGCGATGTGCTCTGAGGGAGTGTCCATCTGCTGAAACTGCAATGTCAGACTGGAAAGGACTTCTTCTGAGATACTCTCAACCCGGCCACTTGCTTCAGTGGCATCTTCAGGCTGATCTACCCTCGGGGTGCTCTCAACACCGGCACCTGTGCAGTACCCTGAGAGTTTCCCTGAGGAGCTGGAGCTGAAGCTGGAACTGGAGCTGGAGTTGCAACTGCTGCATTGATGCTGTGCTGACTCTTCAGTTCCTTAACCAAGGTGGTGATTGTGTTGATGAGTTTGCCAGACCCATCTTTAGCACCCTGATTCTGCTGCGGCTGTCTCCGATTCTGGAAAGGATTCTGAGCTGGTGGCTTTCCCTTGATATCCTTTCCATCTGAGGTCTTGGTGGCAAAACAATCCTTCTCGATGTGACCAAGACGACCACAACGATTGCAAGTCTTATCATTCTGTGATTTTCCTTTTCCTTTGCCCTTGCCTTTTCCACCTTTTCCCTTGTTCCGATTCTGATTGGAGTTCTGGCTGCCACTCTGATTCTGATTCCGATTTCTGTTGGATCTGTCATATGGCTTCTGGCCACGTCCTCTGTCCTTATCCTTCTTGGCTGGACCTCCAGATGACTGCTCCTTCTGACCCCGATAGTGAAGGGTTTCTGATTGCTTTGAGTGAATGACATAATTCAAATCAAGCAATATCTGTGTGGTTTCTTGCCACGACAGATTGTTCCTTTGCTCTTCTGTCAGGAATCTGAGTTGGAACTGTCTGCGGAGATCTGGATCCATACTGGTGACGAATCTGTCCTTTATTAGTACATCATTCAAATCAACTGCTGCTAGAGAAGCCAGTGATGTAAATGTGCGCAAATAATCTGCAAAGGTTTGGGTTCCTTGAGTCAGTGCCATAAGGTGTTTCTTGGCTACTGATCTCTTGTGAGGATTACCAAATTGTCTGAGGAATGTCTGTCTGACCATCTCATAGGTGGCATATGGCTGTTGTGCCAAGACCTGAAAATAGTGTCTGTCGTTATTCTGTATGAGAGTCAGAAACACTGTAATCAAGTCCTTATCATTGACACCTGGATAGGTGAACTGGAAATATCTGTCCACCGTGTCCAACCAGACTTCTGCATCCTGTCCTGATTTGAATTCCCTAGGTGGTGTCATTTTCACCTTTGGGACCAAACTAGGTGGAGCTGGTGCTGGGACTGAATCTGCATCTGGATCTACAAAAACCATCGGAGGACTGTCTTCAGTGTACTCGGTTTCTGGTGCCTGAGGCTCATTGGTAGGATCCTTGTATCGGCTCATATTAGTGTAGGAGTCTGCACCTTGGCTTCTTCTCTTCTTTACGGTTCTACTGTACTCCGTACTGAGTACTCCTGCGTTTTATACT
>LGRX02010271.1:0-20120 GCA_001247695.2 Cymbomonas tetramitiformis | reverse complement strand
CCTGGAGGCGCTGGCACCTCGTTGTTGACCTGGAGGCGCTGGCACCTCGTTGTTATCGGGGACGCCTGCCGTTTAGAAATGGGTGATTGGATGCGGCTGTCTATGAGCACAGCTGTAATCCTCTAAGGTATCTTTGTGACGGGGACTGCCTTTTGAAGAATGGAGCAGGCTAGGTTGCTTCTCTTGCGAGGAGAGGCTCCGTGCACGACCGGCTGTGCAAATGTGACGCCGTGCACGGAGCCGGCCGTCAAGGCAGAGAGTGCTGTGCAAATGCAGCGCCGCGCATTGAGCCCACGGAGTGATGTGACGGCCGCACTCTGCGTCCTCCCTGTTTCCTTACGGAGCAGTGGCTCAGTGCCCGCTTTTGCTTCCATTTTCCATGCATCTTCCATTTTCCGTCCAATACAGAGTTTCGCACAAAATTCGGCAGCCAATTCTTCCGCTCGGCCGACGTGGAGTATAAGAAATTTGTACGTTGCGAAAGTCTGATTTTACTGGCACGGTCTGCGAGCTCCAATTTTGGTTGGGTGTGAACCGAATATTCAATAGGTACAGTCAGCCGAGCGAATTAAGTTGCTGCCGAATTGAGTTTTCATTTCGGCCAAATTTGGATGAATTTGAGCGGATTGAGCAAATCGACAGCAGGTTACGTGGAGTTGCGTGTCTTGAAAATGCGGCATCTTTGACATCGGACTAGCGAACAAAATGGCTGCTGAAATTGGCGTGAAACTAATTGATGATTTGCTTTCATCGACCAACTTTGTGCATCCATCGATCGTGAGCCGCGGAGAGGTATGCCAGCAGAGTTCGCTTGCCCAGACAGCCTAGAAGCAACATTCGTGGTTGGCAATGATCAGCGCATTACACCACCCATGCTGCTCTGCATTCGGTGTGTGGTATGTTGGTGTCCTTGTTATCTTGTCACGGCCCTGGCCTGTTCCCCAGGTCGGGTAGATTACAACTGTCATTGAGTGCAGCTGTAAAGTTCCAGAATGCTTCTCACATCCACTGGGATGATGGTAGGCTGGCTTTTGTCGGCGGACCTCGTGCCTTTCGGTGTATCTCGGCACGGCCCCGCCCTGTTCCCCTCCCCGCACTCACCTCTTCCCCTCCCACCAGTCTCTCCCTTGGCTTTCTCCCCCTTACCTGAATGATGCTTCCAATTGAAAATTCCCTATGCGGCCCGTGCGAGGGAGGCGCAAAAGTCCCCCGGGTCGCGTGGATTCCATCTGTCTGTACAACTGTGAAGTACCGGCATGCTTCTCACATCCACTGGGATGATGGTGGATTGGCTCGGGTTGGTGCGCCTTATGCCGGTCATTTGTGTGCTAATCCACACAAATGGACTTGACTGAGTGATGAGAGAACCTTGCTGAGGTCAAAGCACCTTACACCTCGGAGGGGTATCTAGTTTGTTTGCCTGGATGAGGTCAGTGACAAGATGCTGTGCAACCCTTGTTAATCAGAACAACAATGCGGCGATGTTTCTACGGTTTCCCTGTGGCAGGTCCTTGATGGCCATCGAAGCTGTGCCACCTGGAGGAAGCCGGGCTCCCGTGCACAGTGTCTCCATATACTATTTATTTTATTCTCAGAGTTATCAATGTATAAACTCGTGAGCATCATTAATCTCTACGGTATATATCGCACTGAAAGAAATAAAAAGTACAGACAACCGTAGGATTACAGTATGACAGTGAATCCTTATTTAGTTAGTTCAACGGCATGCTATTATTAGAAATATGAATGTGGGGTGCTGGAGTACTATTTTTTAAAAGGTGCATCGACCTATCGGGAGGGTTTTCTATATATCCATACATACACATGGGAAATGTACGACATCCCTAAGTAACATAGGCTTTGCCACGTGCATATCGAGTTATGTGAAAAACCCTACCGATAGATCGATCGGTCTCCTCAAAACTAACTACTCTAGTATGAATTTTACAAGGTTACTATAAATAAATACGGTATTACGCTCGAGATTCTTCTGAGATGCCAATCGCACGGCTCTGCTGTATTTATTGAAGCTAGTAGCTTTTCTGAGCGGTAAAGATTAAAAGTTTAAATTACCATGTGACATCGATCAGCATGTCATTCGCGATCGTGATAAATTAAATATGATGCAAAATGAAGACCTGCCGGGTATCTGTCATCTCGTATAAAAGAGTGTTCATTACACATGATTTGCGCCGTATCCCGCGCCACCCCTGGCTGAACACAGCGACCCCCCAAAGCGCCCAAAGGGCGAGCACAGTTTGCGAGACAATTGGGCCTTAAACCACCGTGTGAGGGTTTGCTGCAGGGAGTGCCTCCTTGGTGCCCGCGCCTTCGGCTGAGTCGGCAGGGGGAGGCGGAGCTGGCGAAGAGGCGGAGATGACAGGAAGTAAAGCACCCGAAACAGATGCGGTGGCTGATGCAGATGGTGGGGCCAGTCTGACAGAGGACAGCTCCGTGAAAGTCTGTGAGTCGGTGGGGGAGGCGGCTGAGGATGGAAGAGAGGAGGCCGACCAAGATGCCAGGGTCGGACACTCAGGGATGTCGGGAGAGCCTTCCGGTGAGTCTTCTGCAGAGTCGGGCGAGCTCCCGAAGGAGCAGAAGCCCAGGAAAGGGCGCTTCCAGGCGCTGCTGGGGGTGATACGGTCCATGCAGAGCACGCTGCAGGGGCTCGGGAACGTCGGCCTGCCAGTGGACCCGGCATTCCTCAAGGTCAACCTCCCTGTCGTCCTGCACGGCCCTGACACCTCGGCCTCCCCCGACAGCTCTCCGACAGAAGACCGGAATGTCACCTGGGACCCCACCCCGGGCAACACTGACAAGCCCAGCCATCAGCCTAGCAGCCGCATCGATCAGTTTGAGGGCAACAACTTTCAGCCTAGCATGCGCCGCACCGTGTACCAAGACCAGCCACGCATGCAGCAGGAGCCCCGCGGCAACGCTCAGAGGCACACCGTTGCGTCCATCGACCATGCCCCGCTGCAGGGGTGGGAGCTCAGCAACCCTTCGTCCCCTGAATGGGACGGGAACCGCGGCGAGGCCGGGGCGGCGGAGCGGCGCAGCAGCGCCATGGTAGTACTGCAAGCGGGTGATCCCGGCGACCGGTTGAGCGGCGAATATAGTGAGGCAAGTACAACTGAATTTCCCTGGCATCGATTCCCCCTCCACGGCCCATTCACCGTCCGATGGCCCTTTACTTTGAGTCGTCTCTACTTTGAGTCGTCTCCTGCTCAGTGGCCTTGTTCCCACAGGGGTGTGGCATTCACCGGAGGAGCGCGCGGCTCTGTGGTTCCGCCGCCACGTGGCAGGCGTAGACTCTGCCTCCTGCCCCTCAGTCCGACATGTGGTTGGCACTATCCTTTGGCCATCGAATGCTCAGATTGCGCACCTGCAGCGCCTGCTCATCCGAGGCCCCCCTCTCCTGGGATGCCCTTGTCAGGCGGGTCACCGGAGGGATGCGTGAAAGAGGCGGGTCAGGGGGGAGCTTGGGAGGGGGTGAGTGACTCAGGTGAGGGCTCATGCGCGCGATTTGTACATTGTGGGCCCTCAGGACTGGGACCGGTCGGCCGGGCCCAATTATAGGAATAGTTCCGTCTATCAGACCTCGGGCGTTGGCCATGGGGACATGCGGGCGCCCTATGGTAGCAGCGGGCCATACACAGAGATACCGGGATCACCGACGTCGTCGCCAAAAATGTCCGCTTCGCCATCCTCGCCAAGTCGACGACAGGGCAGCGCCGGCCCGTTGCGCCCGAGCAGCTCGCATAGCCCGGGCAGTCATCACCGGCCACCGATTGCTCCAGGGCTAGGCAACGGGAGACCAGCCTCAGGTCGGCTGCCCTCGGCCAATGCATTCGCGCTTTGACGTGCCACCGACCATGTTGCTCCCATTGCTCGGGGTCGGGTGCTCGATCTATTCGACTGTGGCTGTTGGCCAATCATGACATTGTTCCTGCTCCATGCGTCTCACTAATACTCCGTGTGCTCAGCCATCATGGGGCGGCGCATGCTCCCTCCTCGCGAGCATTGGCTTCACCATCGCTGCTGTTGCTCATGCGCCACGACCTCTCCCAGGGTCCTGACCTGCTGAAGGGCGCCATCATCTGCCCTCCCTGCCATCGCTGAGGCACCCGCGTCCCATCGCTCCCCCCATCATCATCACCGCATATGCGCTGCTGTTCACGCCATTTCCCGAGAATGTGCCCTGGATTCATTATTGGGGCAAACCGTTCTGTCCGCAATTGCATGGCACAGCTGAGACGGCCGAATGCTTACTCCGGCGCCGTCCCAACATTGTTCGGTATTGTATTGTCACTCGCTGCTTTCATAACACTGTCCTATGATCGTGTGGTCCTGAGGTGCCCGGATGCGCCACTCTTGTCTGGGCGCGCCCCCGCGTGGCCCCTGGGCGCCTGCGCCACAGCGCAATGTGCGGAGCGAGCCGCGAGCAGGAAGGCGGGCTGAAGTCCTTGTTTTACGCGCACTTGACCGCTGCGAATTACACTGCTCGGGTTATGATGGGAGAATGAAGAGATAGGCTTGCACGACCATACAGGCGTGCGGCCGGCGCTGGGATCTCCACTTGGAGCAGAGCTGCAGTTGCATCCGCCCCCCATGAGCATGGCCACGACAGTGCACCATAATGCACGGCACGAGAGCTTCGGGAGCTACATACAGGAGAACAGCCGCATCGGAGTGGAGCTCGCGGCCGCACATCAGCATGCTGCCCGTGCCATGGTGAAGGTGGGTGTCACCGCAGCCCATTGTTTACACACAAAGTTGTCCTAATACACCCGCATGCCAAGTACAGCATGGTGCTAGGACTTGTACCAGGTGGTTGCGAATTGCCAAAATAATTGTGATATTAATTTGGTCAGCGAAGGTAGTAATGCGGGAAGTGCTCTGGCAAAGCACGTTGCTCATCGATCTAATGGAGTGCTGGAGCATTGTGATTGCGTTACGATGCCAGCCTCCCTGTATTGGTCCACCGGATCATAGGATCCCGGTTGAATTCAGAGACTCTGTGGCCTGGCCTCACTGGCAGCGATAGGTGGAAGGATATGCCCTGGGTTAGCACATCGGACGGCTGATACGCAAGATGACGAGGGCGCTGAACTGCAGGTTGTTAAGCTGAAACGGGATCAAGTGCATGAGATCAAGGAGGTCAGCACACAGACTGGTGCAGGATATGCTGCAGGAGTGACGAAACTGCATATTCCGGCCCTGCCTCAGGCAGCAGGCCAACTAAGTGGTCGCAAAGTTCCGTCGCGAGTGGGCGCTCAAATGAGCGGCCGGAAAAAACGATGATTTGTATAGGCAACACATGCCACTGTAACATGTAAGTATCACTCGTGTCGGTTCGCGAAGCTTCAGCATCTTCAGACACATATCAATGAGAAGTAGGGCACTTCATGACCTAGATTCCCAAAATCTATTGCGTTTTCACATCAAAGACTCTGTTCGGGTTTTGGATTGCACTTTGCGGCACGAATTCCGGCGCCAGCGCACCGCGGAAACAATCGGGCACCACGTCAGCGCACCAATGTGGCAAGTCTGTGACTGCAATTACGGAACATACGTAAAACTGGCCACATATCATACGATGCGCATTCTACCCTTAGTGAATTTGGCTTAGCGACTTAGGTAAAATTTGTATGTACGTACATACATCATCCAACGATCAAAATGTTTGTCCCAGGGGAATTCCCAGGAGTAGACTATTATCCTCTATTATCTTGAGGAATCATATCATATATTCAGATATACTATTTAACATAAACGCAGACAGCAAGAGTTATATCATTTGCTGTCCAAGTCTGAGAGACCAACTCTGTTACCTCTCTTTATTCTCTCCTCTGAGCTCACATATTATTTTCCCCAACTGTTCGCTCAGGCAATGTCACATCCACTCACTAATTTCCCTAATAGTTCGCTACTCTTATTCTCATCGAAATCAGACCCCCCTACTATGGGTGTCTCAGCAGGTACGTCGTGCCTCCTGGCACAACTCTCCCCCCGTTAGGAGTGGACTTTCCCCTGAAACCACGACTAAAGCATAATCACACATACAATAGCGTACAGGGGTCTCGTGATTCCTCTGCTCATCAGCGTAGCAGAAGGGCTTCACCAAGGATCACGCTGCCAACGCTCATCCCGGATTCACCCAACCGCACACAACCGATATCTAAGGCAGGTCTTCAGTCTTCGTCTTCTCCTTCGAAACTCTGCTTGCCGTAGATCGGTTGCACTCGGTCCAAGGGTTATGACCGTAACATCGTTTACTTTCCTGTGCCTCCAAAAGTCAAGTGCTGGAACAGATGCCGCAGTAGACCCTCTGGAACTGGATACACTGCGTGTGACTTCTGCATCCCCTTCCGATGACCACTCGGTCCCAGTTGTGCAGTATCAGGGTGAACTCCTGTTGCACGTCGATGCGAACAAGGAGTCGCTGCAGAGCATTGCAGTAAGGGTTCGGGCGGAGGCGAGCTCGCCCATATACACGTAGGTTTCATGTATCGTTTCCCATACATGCAGTAGGTGCAAGTGAGGGGCGCCGGTAAATGGCTCATTACTGGCCTGAAACGCAGGGCGTCAGGGTAACGGCCCATCGGGTTCTCCACAAACCAGTGTTGAGGACGGAGATACTCGATGATGTCTAGGGTGCGTTGTACGCACGCGTCCGCTGTAACGAAATCGGGCGGACCTCCAGTGGTGCGGGCCTGACTGTACTGGGTACAAGGGGGCTTGCCCATACCACGTCGAAGTACCCTGGGGGATACCTCCAATAATCCCAGCTCTCAATGGCCGTCACGTGAGTCGGCCGCCAAAGCGGGTCAGCGTCCAGAGTTACCGATCTCGAGGCTGGGAAGCAGCGGGCAAACTCCTTTTCCACGGAGCCTGTTCCACTGAACAAAACCAATATCCGTACTGGCCGAGTATCAAGTGCAGCGAGGGTAGTGACATAGGTGACCTCGCCCTCTCTCGTCATTCCACGTTGTTCCCAAGGAAGGCATTCGTCGGTGGGGTTCTCAAACTCCTCCTCCCAGGGTCTCACCAACAGGTAGGCTAAAGAGGCACCTGACGCCACCGCAGCAGAACTGGGTGTATCGCGGCGTTGCTCTCGACGACGTAATGCAGCGTCACGTACCTAGCCCTCCATGGCCAGACGTTCGGTCTCAAAGTCCTTAAGCTGCTGCAGAGGTGCTCCACGCTCCAGCTTGTCTCGAGTCCTCCACGAATCGTGGGCCTTTGAGTAGCCCGTCCAGCGTAAGGGTCCGTCCTTCGTCGCGCTCTCGACGCCGCAGCCTCCGCTTCCTCTCCTTGGCGTCGCGATGCCTGCGGGCACGGTCACTAAGTCCGTCACTCTGCCCGCTCCTGCCCGACTTAGACGACCTCGAGGATTTTGATGACCTCGACGAGGACGTCTGCGAGGCGGACGAAGAGCCCCCGCCAGAATTGGAGTCGGACTCCTCGCGGAAAGGTAGGTTGCGCTCGTCCCAGCTCCCCGGTCCCGACGAACGACGAGACCGCCGACGCCCTGCGTTGTTCGAGACGAACACTTCAGGCGGTTGTGGCGGTGCTGCGGACGTCTCGTCCACGCCAACAGTGACAACGCGCTGCGTTGAGGCTGACGCAGTGATGGAGACGACCAGATCCTCCTGCTCCTCCTCGTCGTCATCTACCTCGTCCCAGCGCTGCCCTTCCCCGTACGGATCGTTGGGGTCCACGTCACTGTGGCCCCCCGCCCGCAGATACTCGTCGTAGTCGTTGGGGTCCGCCTCGTACTCATACGCAGACTCCTCGCCAGCACTACGGCCAAATGGGTTGTCGGGGTCTACGTCACTGTAGCCCCCTGCTCTCAGGTACTCATCGTGAGGGCAGGGATTGTCTGCGACAGGCTCCTCTTCCGGCTCATCCTCCTGTACCCCTCCAGCGTTCGTCGCGTGGGCCCCTGCAGGGAAGCCCTCACCGGGGTGCTCTGCGTGCACCCCTCCAGTGGTACGAAAGGCCCCTGCTGGGTAGCCCGTGCCGGGGCGCTCTGCGAGCACCCCTCCAGCACCATAGGTGGCCTGAGCTCCCACCTGCAAGCCTGACGCAGCCAGCACCGCCGCCTCTTCCTGCCGACGATACGCCAGCCAGCGTGCCGCCTCCTCAGCACTCCTAGCAGTCCCTGGCAGCGTCTGAGCCGGGGAGTGAAGTGCAGGGGCGTTGAAAGCAGTTCGCCACAGGTCCAAAGTGCGCATGCAAGCACGCAAAGCGAGCGAGAGCGAGCTAAAAAGACGCTCACACGCCTAAAATACCAAATTGTCCCAGGGGAATTCCCAGGAGTAAACTATTATCCTCTATTATCTTGAGGAATCATATCATATATTCAGATATACTAATTAACATAAACCCAGACAGCAAGAGTTATATCATTTGCTGTCCAAGTCTGAGAGACCAACTCTGTTACCTCTCTTTATTCTCTCCTCTGAGCTCACATATTATTTTCCCCAACTGTTCGCTCAGGCAATGTCACATCCACTCACTAATTTCCCTAATAGTTCGCTACTCTTATTCTCATCGAAATCAGACCCCCCTACTATGGGTGTCTCAGCAGGTACGTCGTGCCTCCTGGCACAATGTTGCAGTTTACATCAGTGATATTCTTCCAATCCCAGACGTGTTGATGCAAATTTTGCGCTACGTTGATATCATACATGTTGCTCGCATTGCCACACGTATGAGTGAAAATCATATCATGTCTCTTGATGAAGAATATTCCAGTATGATTAGAGTGCGACGCAATGAATTTCAATAAAGCTTTCCATCTGATACAGCTGCTGCACTGCCTGTTCGGGAGAGGGGGCCTGGCCAGTATGAGCACAGTGCCTCCTGACCCACTAGCACTGACTTTTCTGCCTCTCGGTAGGCATTTGTTTACTGTTTCGGCTACCTAGTTTGGTCCCAACCCTAGGTGGTGTGCTGGATTTGGCACAGTGACACCTAAAATATGTCACCTGCTGTCAGGGTCATGACCGATGACATATGTGTCATACATGTCATACGTGTCATACCTGTCAGACATGTCATACCATGTCATGTCATATATTATGACAGTCGGTCGCGTCATATATCATTATGACAGTCGGTCGCGTCATATATTATTATGACAGTCGACAGTATGGTCGATCATGACTGTACATGTCGAGTCGTGTCAGATATATAGTCGGGTGTATATATTGGATAATGGAGAATAAACCCTGAGTTAAGGGTTTCGATATCAGAACGGTAAAAGTCTCAGATTGATAAAAGAGATACACATAAATACTAACGGGTGTTTCCCGTCTACTGGTGACGGTCCCCCAGCCTACTATAGGAAGTGACAGGTGACAGTCTTTACTGTCGGTGTGTCACATCCAGCACACCACCTAGGGTGGTGACCGGAGCTAGTAGTGAACGAAGCAAACAAACTGCCTACTCAACTTCAGGAGGAAACTGTAGCACAACTGGGGCCTGTACTCTTGGTCAGGGCGGTCCCAGGTCACAGCAAGATTGTCAGACACTGCTGTTACTTTGCTAAAACCCTAAACACAGCTCAAATTCAGAGAGCCCTTCTGCACATCTAGGAGGCTATACCACAGCTAACTCCCGGGCAGGCACGGCGTGACTAACTCTAGCCACTAGTGGTCTTCGGAGCTGTCTGCCCGGCTCGGAGCAGCGTGACTGTGAAGCAGTTGCCGGCCCCCGGGGCCGGTGATGAATCATTCGTAGAAGAAATTGACGGGTTCTCGATCACGGGAGGCTGCACCGCACCGGGATGCTGCCAAGTGCTGCCCGACGGTGGAGCCTCGTCATCTGAAGATGAAGCCTGTAACAAACGCCGGCTTCCCATGGTACCGCGCCGGGTTTGTTCAGCTGGTGACACGCATGACAGTGGTGACAGCATGACAGGCTTTACGAAGATGACCATCTGTGAGATGCAGACTTGTCAGAGAAGATATAGTCACCATCAGGTGACCAGAGAATGATAAGACGAAGATGGCAGTGACTCCTTTGCCGCTGACGTGTCAGTCAGAATGCGGTAAACGGTAACATTGTTAGAGCTGGCATGGGATAATGACTTTCCATTGGCCAGATGAAGATTTAAGGGCTAGAACCCGTTACAGTTTTGGGAAATGTGACAGGACATTGAGATATAAGTAGACTCTGACCGAAGGTCAGGCTAGTGGACTCATTATTGTTTTGCCTTCGCAAGTACTAGGTGGCTGTTCGCGTGCCAGTGCTAGAGTGCTAAGACAGTTCTGCTCACAGCTTTTGTACACACAATAATTCGTATTTTGTGATATAATATCAATTTTGACGGATATATTTTACTGCTGTTTTCATACTTTTTCATGTTGGAATCTGGGCTTGCATATAAGAGTTCAGCGTTCGATGACAGGGTATTAGAATTTTAAAAATTTTGTAGCTCTGCAGTCTTATGCTGTGTTGAGATGCTCGATCAGTTACCGGCACCAGTGGATATTAATGATGCTTATGATCAGTCGCGAGTGTTAAGTTTGTTCGATTCCGAGATTGGACCATCATATGCACGCGTTTGCGACAAGCCGGCGACAGCGGAGGGCCGTCCACAAACAACTCGGCAGGCGGTGGCGGTCCGGGATGCCACGGCATCGGAGCCATGTAAAGGCCCTGCCTCCTCTGCTCCCGCCGTTGGCGACGAGGCGGAATCGCACACGGCACGTCATGACCCGCCTCAGTCGGCGAAGCCCCCGTAGTCGGGACTGCTGCGGCAGTCCACGGAGCACCACCGACCGGTGGACCCGTGCATGTGCGCGCATCGGCACCACCGACACCGGCAACGGCATGCGGCGCGGCGGCGGCACAAATTACAAAGAGTGCGCACACCAAGGAGGAAGTGAGGAGAGACCTTCCGAACTTCGGAATACCGTTCCCGCAGCCGTACCGTGGCCGCGGCGGTGTCATCGAGGCATCTCCGTCGTCATCGTCGCTCGTGGCGCAAGCCGCGGGCTCGTAGTCGATCACGCGCTCCGGCGCCTCAACCGCGGAGAGCAAGTTCATGCTCGCGGCCGGCTCGTCGGGCACCAATGCAATCCCCGTGCCCTCAATGAAGTCGGCAAACGTGCGGGTGACGGGAGGGCAGAAGGGGTTTGGCGGACCGGTCCAATCCCCCTCGGACTCAACCGACGCGGGCGGGGGGTGCGCGGGTGGCTCCGACACCACCGGCATGTCGGCAGTGAAGGTGTTGATGTTGAACGTGGAAGCTCCAGCCGCGTGCGCCATCTCAGAGAACTCGGCGACGGCGGACACGAGAACCTCACCGCCCTCCTCGCAGAACGAGCACGCGGAGAGATCGGTGAAGACCTCCGGCTTCCCGCCCGCAAGCATGCAGAGGGCGTCGAACTCCACGGGGTCGCCGTTGTCGATGGCGTGTTGGAACTTCGCGGCCAACACGGAGTTTTCGGCCTCTTCGGCGAAGGCGAAGGCCGAGAGTCCGGTCCTGCCCCCGTTCGGGCAGTCCCGGTGCCAGTGCCTCGCCTTCCCCTTAGCACACACCTGATTTTGGCAGTACGGGATTGTCGCACCGCTTTCGCGGTGGAAGGCCACCTTCCGCGAGACGGACTGAGACCAATTCCCCCCTTTGGGGAGGGGCGAGGCTGCGAAACGGGTCTTGACCCGGCGGTCCGGTTTGTCCGCGCGAGGGGTAAATCCCCGCGGAGACGGTTCGGACTCGGCGGTGACGAGGAAGGTGGCCAATTGCCTCTTCAAGTCGAGCACCATTGTCCGCAAGTCCGCGATCTCGCTCGCCGCACCCGACCCATCAACGTCCTTCTCCATGAAATGCGTGCCGTGGGAGTACCGGTGTGCCGATGCGGTGGCGGTGCCCGCCCGCACGTGCTCGCCGTAGCACTCCCGCACCCACTGCTGAATGGTGAGTAGGTCGTGGGCGGCTCGCTGGTCGTGAAGGAGCAAACGGGACACCACCGGTTGGTAGAAGGTGGCGTCGAGGGCTTTGATGAAAAGGGACTTCACGTCCTCGTCCTGGAGCGTTGATCTCGTCCTCGCTGCCTTGAGCGCGGCGTTGAAGTCCTCAATGGGTCCATGAGGGTCCACGCCCGCAACGATGCGGACGGCAAACATGTCCGCTTGCCCCTGGAAGGGGTCCCCGACCGGGATCATCCGACGGGCGAACTCGAGTAGGACACGCTTACCGTCTGCTGGGAAGCTGGCGCTGGACGAGTCCAACCAGTCCGCCGCGGGCGACGAGGGGTCGATCAGCAGCTCGATCGTGGAGAACAACAAATTGTTGGCCTCCACGCGGACGGCCAAAGTAGCGTCGTCCAGCGTGAAGAGCGGGAGGAAACCGGTGTCCTCGGTGACGAATGCTGCCTGCAGGGCAGAGACCATCCTCGTGAAGATGGCCGCCGCGTGGGGCTCCGCACCGGAAAATCTCCCCTCTTTGCCGTCGAACAACTTGCGCTGGACGTGCTTCGCCACTTTCATGTCGAAGTGCTCCCGCTGTAAGGTGCGTACCGATGCCAAAAATGTAGCACCCGCCGAATTAGCGGCCGGCTGCGCCGCTGTCGGGGTCGCGGGCGTGTTGGCATGCCTGGCAGCAACGGAGTCAAAGATTGTGCTTAATGTGCGGCGGCGATGCGCCATGCTAGCCGTTGATCTAGTAGAAGCAACCATGATGAAGAAGACTACAGGGGTGGAGTGAGGCAAGAAGACGTGGAAAAAATGCGGTAGTCTCGGGCGGCCAAGAAATGTGGTGGGTCGCCGATACGGCTGCCGTGAGAGAACAGAAATTCCGAGAAGTCGTGTGGTAGATGGCGGCCGATACGAAACGGTGTGGTGACCAACCAGGATGCGTAAACCAATCCAACGTTAAATCCCGTAGAAAAGATGCCCTCAAAGGCCTACAGCCAGCCGTAAATCAACCCACAAAACTTAGGCCATACCCGCGACTGCCGGCACTCCCACGCGCGGAGCGCCTCACTCCATCCCAAGCGTCCGGCTTTAGCCAATCATCCTCGCGGTGTCGCAGTGGCTAAATAAAACGTAAGTGGGGTCAAACCTGTCAGATATATAGTCGGGTGTATATATTGGATAATGGAGAATAAACCCTGAGTTAAGGGTTTCGATATCAGAACGGTAAAAGTCTCAGATTGATAAAAGAGATACACATAAATACTAACGGGTGTTTCCCGTCTACTGGTGACGGTCACCCAGCCTACTATAGGAAGTGACAGGTGACAGTCTTTACTGTCGGTGTGTCACATCCAGCAAGTCGCGTCATATATTTATGACAGTCGTCAGTACGGTCGACGATGACTGTACATGTCGCCAGATGATAATGTCATATCATCAGGCATCCCTGTCATCGAGAGTTCGTATGTCGAACTCGAAGATGGCAAAGCAAAGATACATCTTGAATACAAACAAGAACCATCTTGGCTTTCAGCATGCGCGGAACTCGCATGCGCAGCATGAACGAACTAGTCGTTATTACCATGCTGGTCGTTCAACCTACGTCTCGGGTTCACAACCCAATGGCGGTACCATCTAAGATGATGGGAGACGTAGGTACAAAAGTGAGGAAGCGTTGTGCTTCAGCAGATCTTCTTACAGAGACTGCACTCACAAACCCGCTCATCCGTACACTTGCATTGCTGTTCAACTTTGCAGTGTTTATTTTGTATACTGATAATATATTCACGGCGCTTGTTTACATAGCCGTATCAGATGGTATTCTAAAAGTCGTCAAGGCACGATACTCGAGAACTCAAGTGGGTGCAGCGATAGACGTAGTATATTTAATATTGTTCGCAGGTTTGCAGGTGGGCGCATATTGACAGCGCTCGCATAATATTGAATATCTGCAGGGCGAATAATATACACTCGCATATTGACAGCGCAGAGATAGCGCGAGGAGATTTCTCGCAGCACACACGCAGAAACAGCTGATCGCACTTATACGCGATAAGGTGTGCGCATGGCATACATCGACGCAACAATGAAATGTATTCGCATAAATGGTTCGCAAATGTGTGCATGTTCGCAGATTCGATAAATCAGCGGCGAAATCGTTTTTGCGTGGAAAATCATCAGCGCAGTATCACGATTTTCATAATTGCACTAAATTGCTTCATACATGTTGATGCGCGATGGTCACTAATTTACAGATGGCAGCATGCGCGATGGTCGCATATTTCTACAGAAGTGAATCGCAGCATGCGCGCGCTTGTATGAATCACTTTCAAAAATTGTCCAGAATGATATATTACATAGTGGTCATCGACAGAATTTTGATTCGTATACATGTCAGCGCTCGCATTCGTATGCGACGTACATTAGCGATTTTTGCAAATAATTCCTTCGCACTGTTTACCAGCGCGTACAATGATTTATGGCCTGTCAGCACGATATACTTTCTTCATGATTTCGTCACATGCAAAGAACGTTCGATTTTAGCGCGTACAATTTTTGATGTGTTTACATGCAGTGAGAAGCACATATGTATAAGCGCGTCGAAATCATATGCAGAATGACTGTATACATGATCGTTATGCTTTGGATACATTACCGCTATGTTGCTGTGAAAGTATTATTATCATACTGCAGCAAATTCCAAAGTGTTCTGATGGCTGCACAAATACTTTAATCATCAGCATTATTCTTATTAGCATCACAATGATCTGTTCACAACATGTGTGTGCGAATCAGCACACACACACATGCACTTATTTCACTTACAGCAATCATCAATATGCGGTGCATACACTTGTATACCATGCACATATCTTATGCTGAATGATTGCATTGATTGTGAATTTTACATGCTTTATTATACTGTACAGCTTGATCACGATACCAGCTGTAGTACATAGAGCATAAGCATATTGCAGTGAATGCTAGTCTATATTCGAATCCATGTAGCAAAGGGTGCCTGAAAGTAATCTCAACACCATAATTAGTTTGTCATGTCCTGGTGGAGCCGCGATGCTCTCCAGATCACATGTACATTCTATGGTGGATTACTGGATGGAATGCTCACCTGAGCTTCATGTAAAATCTATCAAGCAACTCATTTTGTAATGAGATTAGCATGGAATTACAATGATCCCTAAACTATATATATCATGTTAGATGTAATCAGTACATGGTATGCTGACTGTCTTGCATGATAAATTGTCTAGGATATTGTGATATCCAGAACATATTCTGCAGAGTGTGTACAAGTAAACACACACACACACACTGACATAAGTACTAATCAGCAGTACTACACACTGCACATACACTAGCATTCATTATACATGTTGAGATTCACTGACTCAGAGTGAATAGATCAACTATATTGTATATGGTAATATGGATACCACTTTCCAAACACGTGTGCGTGGAAAGTGTCAATGATGGCGATACATAAGGGAACAGGATAAGACAACATGCTGTAGGGCTGGATGGAGTTATCTCCAGACCCGAAGGCAAAATACTGCACCCATAAAACAGCTGGTAACTGTTGGGTGCAGTCCACTCGTCTCATCCCACATATCATTGCTGGAGCAACTACAACAACTACGTTGCATATTGACAGTTGAATCAGACTTGATCAGATCAATTGCATGCAACACACAGATCAGTATTTAAATGATATCTGACAATAGTGTTAAGGACAACCACACACATATAAATGTGCTGTGTCAAGTTGCTGTGATTGTATCCAGCAAAGTCCAGATTTGTTCTAAATAAGATATATCACTTTGATAAATCTTAAGAGCACAGACCTATGCTCAAAACAAATTATAGGTTGAGAAATATCACTAAAGTGGGTGTATCCACTTAAGTTGATAAATCTATACATAATCAGAAAAGTACATTTGCTGTGCATGGGTTTGAATCAGTAAAACCCAGAATGCTGTCAACCATAAATGTTGATATACAGCACAACTCACTTATTTGCTATGAAATTTGTCATATGCAAAAGTGAAGTTCCTTACAGTGATTCTGTACTTACATTCCACATATACACTGAGATATGTCACCAAAGTAATATTTTAGATAGCTGAAAAAGCTGTAAAATGGGTAAAAATGCTCCACGTTTAATTTCAAAATGAAAAATGTGTGCCCATTTTATTTAAAATTATGATTTTATACCTATTGAGGTATCAGGAAATCATAATGACACATGTCATATCTGTGTGACACCCTAAATATTAGGTGTTGAATATATCGAGGGGTATACATATTGCTGTAACAATAAATCGCTCAAAATGCTGTACGTAAAACACATTTTGAAAATTTCGGATTGATTTTTTTTTGCTGAAATGAATGTTTATATATCAAATAACAATCCCTGATTTATGCAGCATGTGTAACGCCCTGTAACAACCCTAAAATTAAATGTGTGTAACAGGGGTGTAACGTACCTCCTGAAAACCACCTTACATTTATGTAGGTATTAAATGCAGTTTTGCTTAAAAATCTTTGCAAAAACATTATACTGCTTATTTTTTACCTGAATTGGGGTTACTGATATCATGTAACACCCTAATCACCATATTGAGTAACAGGGCCACTGTAACCACATATGCCCTAAAATGCCACTATTATTTCGAAAAACTTCGTTTTTTGGCATTATTATATCATGCTAAATCATCACAGACATGATAATACTGTGGGCAACAACCCAAGAACTGTAGGGCAACAACCCAAAAACTGCATGGCTACAACCCAAGGACTGTAGGGCTGCAACCCTAAAACTGTAACAGCTGCTTCCTATAGGAATGCATGCTGAATGAGGTATTGGCAATTGACAACTGCCACTATATTACACACTTCCTTGAGGGGGGAAGAAGGTGGATATATGTACATGTATAACCTCATCATAATATACAGATATACCATATATAACATAGGTATATATATATATCAACACACACTCAGTTAGCTGAAGATATTTTGGTGTTGTGTTTTGTTTTTCTTAGATGGCAGAAGCAGAAGATCCAGACATTCCACCCATCAATGCAGATCCGTCTACATGGTTCTTTGACATCTTAGGCTCATATGATGCATACAGTCGGTTCAAGATCCCAAAATGGCTCGTTGGTTATGATAATACCCAGACCAGATTCGACAAGATAGGGTACTTCGACAATATCAGCCGCATGAAGCCTGATATGAGCAGATATAGGGATTCTGAAAACGAGCCTAAGGAACCAGATGATGAATATACTGCAGACAATCCTCCAATGGTCTTCACAGATCCAGATGCAGATCCAGCACCAGCACCATCACCACCCAGTTTGGTTCCCAAGGTGAAAATGACACCACCAAAGGAATACAAATCAGGAATGGACGCAGAGGTTTGGTTGGAAACCGTGGATAGATACTTTCAATTCACGTATCCAGGAGTTCCAGACAAAGACCTGATCACAGTTTTCCTGACCCTCATACAGAATAATGACCGACACTATTTCCAGGTCGTGGCAAATCAACCAGATGCCACATATGCAGGGATCAGAGGGATTTTCCTCAGACAGTTTGGTAACCCCCATAAAAGATCAGTGGCCAAAAAACACCTAATGTCACTGATTCAAGGAAACCAGACTTTCTCAGATTATCTACGCACATTCACTTCACTGGCTGCATTGGCAGCAGTTGAACTGGAAGATGTGTTGATAAAGGACAGATTTGTCAACAGCATAGATCCAGAACTTCGCAGACAGTTCCATTTACGATTCCTGACAGAGACAGAAAGGAATAATATGTCGTGGTCACTAACCACACAGATACTGCTCGACTTGAACTATGTCATTCATTCAAAGCAGTCAGAGACTCTTCACTATCGAGGGCAGAAGGAACAGTCATCTGGAGGTCCAGCCAAGAAGGATAAGGACAGAGGACGTGGCCAGAAGCCATACGACAGATCCAACAAAAATCGGAATTGGAATCAGAATGGCAGCCAAAACTCCAATCAGAATCGGAACAAAGGAAAAGGTGGTAAAGGCAAAGGCAAAGGAAAAGGAAAAGGAAAATCACAGAATAATAAGACCTGCCATCGTTGTGATCGTGTTGGTCACATCGAGAAGGACTGTTTTGCCACCAGGACCAATGATGGAAAGGAGATCAAGGGTAAGCTACCAGCTCAGAATCCTTTTCAGAATCAGAGACAGCCACAGAAGAATCAGGGTGCTAAGGATGGGTCTGGCAAACTCATCAATACGATCAACACCTTGGTCAAGGAACTGAAAAATCAGCATAGCATCAATGCAGCAGTTGCAACTCCAGATCCAGTTCCATCAGCTCCAGCTCCTCAGGGAAACTCTCAGGGTACTGCGCAGGTACCGGTGATGAGAGCACCCCGAGGGTAGATCAGTCTGAAGATGCCACTGAAGCAAGTGGCCGGATTGAGAGTATCTCAGAGGAAGTCCTATCCAGTCTGACATTGCAGTTTCAGCAGATGGACAATCCCACAGAACACATCGCACAGATGCAGCGTCTCAGACAGCACAGCTGAAATCACAGAAGAAGCTGTTGTTGTATAAAGGGAAAGTTTATGGACAGAGTACTCACATTTTGGTAGATCCAGGAGCCACATCGTCTTTCATCGACAGACAGTTCGCTGCTCAGCTTGGTATAGCTCCCACAGATTCTTCATCATTTTCAGTGGGATTGGCTGGAGGAAGCCAACTACCATGCACATCCTATCTTCCCAAGGCTACATTTTCTTTGGGCAAGTATAAGGATACAGAAGATTTCTACATCATTGACATGAAACCATTCACTGTCATTCTGGGTCAAGATTGGTTGGAGAGGAGGAATCCACACATTGACTTTCAGACCAAAAATCTGACAATCACTAGGAAGCATTCATCAGGCTCCAGTATTCGCACAGTATTGTCCAGAGTTGAGCAGACTCCAGACTCAGACTCAGATGGCCTTCCTGAAATGGAATTGGTCAGCGCCACCACTATGAGAAAACATCTCCGTCGCATTCGATCCAGTGGTTCGGCTGAAGAAGCCGTAGCATATCTTTTTTTCCTCTCCGAGGTCGATGGTGAATTGGTCTTTGCAGCAGCAGACTCAGACACCACAATGGAAGACCCCGAGGTCACAGCAGAACGTGATCAAGTGAGAGAAGACTTTTCAGACGTTTTCCAGGAGGATCTTCCGGCTGGTCATAGGCCAGAACGGTTTGAAGGTGGATATCATAGAATCGACATCGAACCTGGACATAAGCCTCCATCACAGCCAGTGCGCACCATTCCAGCACCCATGATGGAGGAGCTCAAACGGCAAATCATAAAATATGTCGAGTTGGGTATCCTTCGTCCATCATCATCGCCATATGGGTGCCCAATCATTTTCGCTCCTAAGCCAGGGGGAAAGTGGAGGATGTGTTGTGATTATCGTGCCCTGAATAACATCACCATAAAGGACACATATGGCTACTGCCCCGCGGTTCGGTACTATCACAAGTACCAAGCCTTATGCTTCATTATGGGCACTAGAGGGGGTGTATGTGTCCCATGAAGGTTTCGAAAAATCATTTAGGACCCTTTTGATTTATTGTTGTTGCTGAAATTTACTCCCATCGACTTTAGGTATGTGTATGCGCGGCATGCTTTCGGGGGGTGAAAGACCATAAAATTAATTAAAAATTTGGGTACTATTACAAGTACCCGCATGTTTCGCCGCATAACTCCCGCTACACGCTCCGGATGAAGATTCGGAGACCTATGTTGACAAGTTCGCGAGTTGCCCGATCTGCAGTGTCTCGTCAGATTTTCCATCCGGCCTCATCTTGATGCCAAAATTTGCGGTTGAAGTCGCGGGGGTATAGAAAATCTGGGTATTTGCAAAACTAAGCGAAAATTGAAGGCCAAAATTTTGTTACCCAACGGCATTCGACGCCCTCGTGCGCCCAATATACGTGTGTTATAGACCAATGGCGCATACCGCAACTCAGTTTGGGTGCCTGGGACGAAAATATATGAAGGGTAGCATCTCCATATCAAAGGAGGGCATCGAAAAAAAATCCGGCGTTTCGGTACTTGAGATAGTACCGAAACGCGTTTCGGTACTATCTCAAGTACCACGGGGCAGTAGCCACA
>LGRX02010270.1:0-83488 GCA_001247695.2 Cymbomonas tetramitiformis | reverse complement strand
TCTCTGGCCATGATCGCCTCGCAGGCAGACACCGTCTCTGGCCATGATCGCCTCGCAGGCAGAATCCACCCCTCAGCCGTAGGACATCCCGTTCGTTCGTGAGTAAGGGAATATGCGGCTCCGGCAATGCCCCCACAGCACCTCTGCCTTGACTCCACTTCATTTCCCTATTTTCCAGGTGCTAGTCCTTGATTGCGCCGAGTGCCACGCCCAGGAGAGCTGCCCGGGGAGGACCTGGACGCGGCACTTGAGCAGCAGCTGATGCCGGCACCAGCGGGCACTGCGGACGATGGGGGCGGGGGGGACCCCTTGCGCACCCTCGATGTTGGCAGCTGTTTCAACCCATTCCGGCGATACCCGGAGCTCGAGGTAAAAGTGACTCCGGCACTAAATATTAGCAGCTGCTTGAACCTATTCCGGCGATACCCGGAGCTCAATGTTGGCGATGCATCGGGGGTCCACTAGGCGTAGTCAGCAGTGGGGCGCGCATAGATCAGAGCAAGGTGCGGCCGGGGGGGAGGGTCCACTAGGCGCAGCGAGCAGTGGGCGTGCATAGATCAGAGCAAGGCGTGCAGCGGAGGGGGGGCGGGGGTAGGTGCGTAGCATGGGGAGGGATGCATGGGGGGTGTGGGAGGCATTGAACCAGGATTTCAGAGTTCAAGAGGGGCGCAATTATTGGCGAGGTGTGGGGGTTAATCGTGAGAGATTGCGAGGGGCATCATGCATTAGTGTCGGGGGTGGTGATGCAATCAGGGTCTGTGGGTGGGGTACAATGCGTGGTGGTGTGGGAGCGGTTCGGATGCCGCAGGTCACTGGGTTGGACCTGTGCCCTGCTGACTCCTCCGTGTTCCTGTGCGACTTTCTGCGGCTGCAGGCGGGCGCCCTCCTTTGTGCAGCCCCCACCCGCGCGTGCGGGAAGCTCTGGCTCGCCGTGTGGGGTACACTAGTGCTCACGAACCGCTCCCACGAAAAGAGTCAGGCGCTCGTTTAGTCAGGCGTTCCTCTAACAGATGCATCCGTGCAGCCTCGAGCCGGATGGGCAGACATATATATATATATATGAGTTGGTGGTATCTTGTCACGGCCCCGCCCTGCTCCTGATTTGCTTCTCATATCCGCTGGGATGATGGCGGGCTGGCTTTTGTCGGCTGATCTCATGCCATTCAGTGTGTGTGTTTGACCCAACCAACAGATTCCATCCATTCATCGATTGTGAAGCCACAGCGGGGCATGCCAACAGGAATCGCTTACTCCGATACCCGGGAATCAGCACGCATCAAGTCGCGTGAAGTTGCGCGGTCTTGCGTGTTCCGCAGTCATTGGTGCATACATACATGCATCCATCCATCCATCCATCCATCCATACATACATACATCCATCAATGCTGCTTTGCATTGGTTTAGATGTGCTTATTCTTGTACCGACTCCTTTCGCATCCCGTAGCCGCAGAAGACCGGCTGCACTATGTACCCACGCCGGGGATTAAAGGATTCAGCACACACTTCGGGACACTCATCCGGAATCTCCGGAGCTCACTCGTGAAGAATGGGACTCCCTAAGCCTCGCTGAGCCACCCGAGCGCATCTGCATCCGTAACGCCAGCGCACTGTTGGCTTGTGCCTGAAGCCGGTTCATCCCTGCCCCCCGTGCTGCACGAGCCATATCTCCACCACCAAGCCCACGCGCAAGACCACCCCTCTACTCCCTGAGCCTCACTGGGCCACCTGAGCCCCTCTGCGACTGTCCTGCCGGCGCACTGCTGCTGTGTCTCTGGAGCCGGCTCACCTCCGCCAATCGAGCCACCCCTCCACCACCAAGCTCACACCCCACATCACCCCGCTGCCCCCTACAGCCTGGTCCCAAGAGAGCTTGCCCACCCACGCCACGGCCAGAATGCCCAAGCGCTGTCCCAAGGGGCTGAGAATGATAAACTGGGTTGCCCTCATCCAAACTTGCGCATCCGCCACCGACTTGCGCCTGTAGCCCTCTACCCCCAGCACCAACTCCCCGTGACTGGAGCCCTTGCGCTGATTGCCTTGCGAGGTGGCCGCGAACTTGAGCAATGCGCTCCACACTTGCGCTGTAACTGTCGTGCCGCACTGTTCCTACTTGGGGTCCCATCCCCACAGTTGCCTGTGTGTCCCAAGCCCTCCCGGTGGCCGATAGTTCACCACCCGGTCGTCGCCTTCCCGACAGCTGCTCACTGTTAGTTCCGGCACGGCCAGCAACCTCGCCCGGTGGGCACGGAAGCTGATGAGATGCCGTATGCTGCCGTGCAACCTGTTGTAAGTGGCCATCGCTGCCAGGATGGGCCCCCGGGCTCTGAGGGGCCCGGCGTGTGTCAACTCCACCCGCGGACCTCCCCACATCTCCCCCGTCATCCTCATCAGTTCCCCCCATGCCATCAACCCCCCCAAGAAGGCCGGCCACCCGCCTGCTCGCCCCCATCAAGGTGGCCACCCCTCCCTCAGCCAAGGCCATTGCTTGCTCCGGCGAGGCCCCACTCTGCTCCTGAGTCCAGACCCCACCCTCCGGGCCCGGCGACAAAAGGTCATCCCACTCATTCAAGATATCCTCGACACTTGACGCCGCCTGGCTGAGCCCGCCTATGCCTGCCCGCGCCCCTCCAGATCGCGCCTCGGCGGTGCCCCCTCCTTGACCCCCACAGTGCCCAGATGCTCCGCCTCCCGCCGCACGTCCTCCATGCTCTCCAAAAGCCTCGATGCCATCGCGCCTGCCTCGCCTGCCTCACCGGAAGCCTGCCCAGACCGCTCACGCTGCGTTCCCTCAGATTCCTGCGTCCCACCGCCAGACCCATCCTGCGTGGCATAGTCTGTCTCCTCGAACGCGTCCTCCCACGCTCTGTCCATCAGCGCCAACCTCTCCGCCCCTTCCCGTCGGTCCGCCTCCCCCCGATCCAGGTCCGGGCCCATGCCTCCTCTCACACGCCCTCCGCCAGCCCAGCGCCACCCACTTCCGGCCGGACACCGCCCCGCAGCCCGCCTGATGATCAGCCCTGCGACCCCCTTTAGGGGTGTGTGTCGGTGGTATCTTGGCACAGCCCCGCCCTGTTCTTGAATGCTTCTTACATCCACTGGGATGATGATGGGCTGGCTTTTGTCAGCGGGCCGCATGCCGCTCAGTGTGTTTGACCTAATCATGAGCTGCCAGGGGGCCAAGCACGGGGGCCGAGAAGGGGCTGTGGTGCCCACCCCTGACAGGTTGGCGAGCCGGGCTCCACTGCGGTGGTAGCACCGTTATCATCGGAGGATCGAGGCAATGCGCGCACACCCCATGCCCTGACCCTGGCATGACGCATTCCCCATTGGTCATCTCAGGCGACACCGTCAGGTGGCTTGAACCCTATAACCCTAACCTACATGTGGGCACCATCTGCTCGGAAGGGGCGGCCGCCGCTCTCAGGGGGCACCGCAGGGGGCACCGCAGGAGGCAGGTGTGAATGTAGGGGTCCACTTTATGCATGGAGCCTAAGCCCGCACCGACTGCGCTGGGGGAGTCGGGGATCCGTGTAGCAGCTGGAGGGGTTGCATCGGCCGGCAAGCTGGAATCGTGCGGTCCCCCTCGGCGTGACCCCATTCTGTGACATTCTCCCGCCTGATGCTCCCCTTGCGATGCTCCTCACGACCATCCTTCACTACGAACCTCCTTCAGCCGACTGAGTCGTCCTAGCTTGACATGAGGGGTTGGCATCCGCATCGAGGCAACGCCGCGTGGCAAGCACGGCGATGCTTGCCACGTTGTAAATAATGGGCCGGATCGCGGTGACGTCGCAGGCTGCCGCGTTCTTCCTTCGATGTCGTCACGATGAGCCTCGTGTTGTCTTACATACCGGACGCGCTGATGAGGACGCAGATGGTGGCCAAGGTGGGCCACCGGGATCGAGACTATTGTTCCTCTCATGGCCGTGTGACTGCGCATTCATTGATTGAGCAGCGAATGATTCACTTGCTGACAGTGTGGCAATTCGCCGAGCAGGTGAGGGCTGGGGCGATACTTGTGGGGGCGATACTTGTGGTAGGCACCCATTGGTAGAGGTGCCCCGGGTGGGGATGGGAGGGGATACAGGCGCGTTTGCTGCTGAGGGACCCCGGGATCTTGCTGGTGGTGGACGCGCACACCGTGGATCGTGCCAAGGCACGGCTCGGATCTTCCCTGGCAGCCGCCACTGCAGCGATCCACGCATGCAGCAGCCAGCCTGTGCTACTCAACACACTGCAGTGGCCGGCGTGCGCGCCGCCGTAGCTGTCACACTCCGCACAGAACCCCGCGTGTATGAAACCACAGACACCGATGCCCTAGCAGCCCATGGCTCGCAGGATCCCTTGAACACCACGAGGTGCACTAGGGCTGACCAAAGGTGCAAAGGTGCCCACAGTGCGCACCTCGGGAGGCAGGAACCTAGGGAGTTTTGATGAAGATCGAGTTCTAGGTATGCAGTATGGGTTTGCTTCCGACGCGGAACCCTGAGACCCAAGTTTTCATCATGTGCCGTGGACTTGCCTGCTGCTTTTCGCATTGGTGCTTGGTGGCTGCTTGAATCGTGGGCATGATAACGTGTTACGGCCTCACCCTGTTCCTGAGTGCATCGTCCTGATAGATGAGCTGACGTTTGTCTTTGGCGCCTCACAACCGCTCAGTGTATGGTTAGATTGGCACAAGACGAGTCATCAATGCGAGCGCAAAAAGCCGGGCAGCTGCAATCCGAAGCTCGATGTCTGACCTTAAACGTTGGGTTTGTGACCCGCAAGTGATCAAGTGATGAACTTTCGCTGCAGCTGCTGAACGCGGGAAACACATAGCTCGTCGTCGGGGAGGTGGCGGGGGAAATGATGGGGGCCGAGGATTCCTGCTTGGGCTCTGCGCAGGGCTCCAAGCCTAACATTTATCTCAACGAGTGGCGGCGTGCTGCCGAGGCTCTCGGCTTCAGGCAATTCCGGTCGTCTTCTCACCCTCATCATACAGTCATCACCTTGCACTTGGGCCAAGGCCATGCCCTGTTACCCGAAGGGTTGCCCGTGGCCCCGTGCAGCGACAGCTGCGCTGACGTCTGTGAGCTCGAGATGAGCCAGGTTCCATGCTTGGGATACAGATAACATGTTTTTGTGTCAACCAGTCACGCCCTGAGATATGATTGAATGCCTCTGACCTGTCGTATTGACCCTTGATTTGTGTCCTTGATCATGGAGTGAGGGTAGTGCTGACAGTGGGATTGTGGACGGCAGGCGCAGCCGCCTACATAGTACACATGCACTGGCGTTTGTCACCCAGGTGCACACTGCTTTGCCACCTTCCAGGTCAACATGCTGTGTTCAAGGGGAGAAATCAGGAACGGAATGTCTGAACGATACTATACGACATCCGTGCACAGTTGCAGGTGTCAAGTGTCGCAAGGGTCAGTTTGTGTACAACAGTTGGAAACGGTGTGAAGTTTATGTCGAACCTTAGGCGGATGTAATGGTGATACAAAACCGGATGGCATCGTTATCCTCCAACATGATCGGGTAGGTGCAGATGTCCCTATGCCTGAATGGATATGGATGTGTGTGAGGAATAGGAGATGCCATCTCCATGGCCTGAGGTGGAAGATCTCATCCCGATGCCTGCTTCATTCGATACATCCCGCCGCGCTTTCGTGAACAAGCACAACGGAGATGCCTTGCAAGCCGGAAAGGGGTCTATCTCGTCATCACATCATGTTGAGCGAGCGACTGTTCGATGGGCCTGCAGCAGACGAGCTGCTGGTGCTTCTGTCATCTGGCGGACAAAACTCAGATTAGCCCGCGGATGGAAGTCGCAAATGATGCAGCACAACTCATTAGCCGTTGGATGGAGGTCACACATGATGCTGATGTGAGCCTCATTGCCGCGTGCTGCCATGCTTTAAACGAGGGTGTATCGCCAAATGGTCAATCCACAGCCAGCACACATCAATGTCGTTCGTTAAGATCAGAAAATATATTAGTTTCGTTGTCGCGGTTTGACACATATTGTGCGATTACTGATTGCCACTTTCAGTGGTATTACTTGAAGTGTGTGAAGCATTCACGTTACCCTCAAAAGGGCCCGATAAGGACAACTCCCTGCATGCGTCCCCACAGCCCCTAGATATGTCAACGTCTCCATATCGGTGCCATGATCGTACCAAAACATGACTCGCCTGCTCCACGTGCGCATATTATCTACCTGGCATTATTATTTACACATCGTGTATTCAAAATCATTATTTGTCCGACATAAAACACGAACGAAAACTGGGGAAATACAAAGTCGATATATCGGTGTTATTTCCCAGGAACAAAATAATGTGCGCTAGAAAAGAGAACAGTGAATAGACAGGAAATTTTATCATCGGCGGGGAAGAGGGCGATAGTTACAGTTGTTGGAATCTGCCTAGGTAGCTCTCCTGAGAGTTAGATCCCTCTGTATTTGTCCTGGCAGACTAACAGTTTTTACAATGAAATTCGTACATATCGCGATGGTGTGTGCCTGCGCAAAACCTGGCAGGAGGGGGGAAGATCGCTTTCGTCTCACATCATGTTTTCATGTGTTTGATATTAACATTTCTGGAAAGTCGCTCTTCGGTTAATTTTTGCAGGATGCCAGGTTCCACGAAGTGTTTCTTCAACTGCTGCCGATTCCTGCGCAGACCTTTTCCCAACAACATTTCTACTGCGCATCGCTTAGTTTTTTTCTTCAGGATTCCTATCTTACGCTTTGCTTTTTCCAAATGTGCCAGCAGCGTGCATTTCTACTGCAGTTCTCAATCAAGGCATGCGCCGCGAGAATGTTAACCGTACAGACAGGCTCTGTCTGTACGGGTTCGCTTGTTCGTATCCGCTGTTCCGCGCTCGCTTCAGTTCCCCGCGTTTTCAGTAATGCTTTGCGTGCACTGTATTTTGTGAACTATCGGGCGGAGGGCGAATAAGTACGGACGTTCTTTGCCCGTTTGTTGGGTTCGATCCCAAACGTCCTGACAGATTTCGTGTTTTTGCGATGCAGTGAAAGTTATCCCTGGGGATATACTTTTGCAAGATCTGTGCAGAAGTTTATCTTTTTGCGTGCATTCGACGTAAGGCCGGACACGTCATCATAATCTAGCATAATACGGACATGTAAATTGAAAGTGTAAAATGAAAAATTTACCACCAGATCGGTTTAGTGAGTTTAAATTTGATTGAACGTTTGCACCGTCAGCGCGATGATTGGGTAAACATTGTGAATGCGTCCAGTCACCGCTTACGGTGGGGTCATCCATTGGTCTAGGATTATGATCCAGGTTAGGCCCTTCTTGGGCGTTGGGCCCAAGCGCCCAGCCTCTGGCCACGTTTTGATATTGAATATATTTTTAATTTTAGATGTGTGGCGTGGTGATGGTGTGGTGTGAACCGAAGTCGAATGGCATTGTGATCGTGTCGGTGTCACTCAGTGGCATGCCATATGGCATTTGCGTCAGTGGTCAGTGTCATTCGCGTCAGTGTCACAGAAAAAGTTCATCTAAATCTATCCTTGACCAAACTTAATCCGCTAGGTGTCAAAACTTAAGCTTGGATAAACCCGGAGCCGGTGAGAGGTGCTGCTGTCGCACAAAAGCATAGAACAAAGCCGCTATGCAAATAACAGGGATTGATGTTGTGCGGAGAGGGGGCGGCAGAGTGCCGCCTCGGCATGCACCGTGGTGTGGCACCAACAACCGTCGAGCACACTCATCGTCGCCCTCAGATGCCTCGCTCTCGCTGTCCTCCGACCAACGCGAAAACTCAGGCCATACCGCCCAACCGCGATACCCTCAAGTCGGAACTACTCACTCCACGCATTTCAAGCGTCTGAGCTTAGCGAATCATAGCTAGTTCGCACTGACTAAATAAAGCGTGCGTGGACTCAAACTTGCCAGATATACTCCTCTGTATATCTTAATTGTACGAACCTCAAACAGGGTTTGAAATCAGAACGATGAAAGTAGCTCAAATTCTAAATTGATAAAACAGATACCAACGTACCGTTATGGTTGGGTTCTAGGTTCCGGCTTGCATGTGACGGTCTACCCGACTACTCTAGGAGATATGACAGGTGACCGTTTTGAGGATCACCGTGTCATTTCAAGCAAATTGTGCCGATTATCGATACCGTTTTTCGGATATCGAATTGTATCGATACCGAAAAATCAAACCGATATCGAGAGCCCTGCCTGGAAGGCATGTCTTGGGGAGGGTTCCGACCCTCCCAAGACCCGAAAAGCATGTCTAGGGGGAGGTGGAGGCCTCACCTACCCCCAAGACTCTTGGTGACGAAAAATGCACCCAAAACTCATACCAAATGCTTTAAAAATTTGCGCCTGCGGCGCAATATTAGTGAATAATTCCCCCGCGTGAAGGTGGTACCGCGGGGCACTCCGGTCCCCAAAGGTGGGTTCAGCTGATCGATCCCCGAAGACCTGGACATATAGTCCATGGGAGGATCCGGCCCCACGACCCGAAAAGCAGGTCTACGCGGGAGGGTCGACCGTCCCCACGACCCGAAAAGGCATGTCTAGGGGTTACCCCACGACCCGTAAACAAGTCCGGGACGGTAATGGAGGGTACACTATCATGTATTATTATCTAGTAGTAGGTGTAACTCCTTGTGACACTCAAGTCTTAGCATCGTGGTAGTATCGCGGTCGTAGTGTCACACGCTATGACGATGGCATTGCGACACGCACCCTCTGCGACATTCTTCCCAAACTATCAACTTGGCGGCGTAAGCCGCCTCCCTTACTTTTGGTAATATCACGTCGCCCGAGTCCTACCTTTCACTACTGTGCGGTATACTTGCATTGACCGCATCGCCCCCCCTCAATATTCCCTTATTTAGCTAGTGTAATATCGGTGTTCTCATGGGGGAGGGGGTGATCCGATGTGAATTGCCCCCCCTCCTCCCCTCCCACCAGGAAAAAAACGTGGGTAGCCGTAAAGTAATTTACGAGTAAATTACGTACGTTTCGGGGTCTTGAACATCTGCGCGTTACAAAGCGTATCTCTATCTCAATCTGCCAACATAGATGTGACTCGCGCGCTATATCTTAAGGTCAGAACTCAGAAGGTCACGCTATATAATTATACAAAAAAAATCGGAAGGTCACGCTCACGATCGGTCGATCACGATCACGTCACGCTCAGCGGCTCAGACGAGGCGAGGGTCGCGTCATCGTCAGCTCACGTCAGCGTCATCGCATCGTCAGGCTGTCATATCATGTGCGCATGTCATGGCATGTCATATCATATCATGTGTCATGTCCTGTCATATCTCGACCAGTGGGAGAGGATTGGTTGTCATGGCGGCTGCTGTAGAGTTAGGCCTGTGCTACACCGAAACTTGGGAAAGCAATTGTGTTGATCGCAGCGATTTCATTGGCTCCTGTCGCGACTGACATCCGGCGATGTCATGCGAGGTCATTATTTGTGAAATGCCAAAAAGCAAATAATCGTCCAACATTTGCACCAAATGTCACCCAAATGTCGCCTGGGACAAATCCTGGAGCATCAGATCAAAAAGTCGGGAACGATTCAGAGAGACCACCGGCTAGCTGGGGTGCGAAGATCGTGTATCGCTGGACTAGAATATGCTGCATTTTCCAATCACAGACACTGTTCAAGATGGGGTCGTCTAGTTTTCGACGAGGAAAATCTGCATTTATATTTTTCAAACGACGCGGACGCGATCTGTACACACGAGCACGTTTTTATGATGTTGTCTTTAAGTCGTTTAGCACGTTCGATCAGGCGAATGTCGATTTTAATCTGATCGCGCGGACTGTGATTTATAGATTTAATAACTCGTCTGAAAATGATCGCCGGGTCATATGGAGACTGTATGACCCGGCGAAACGAATCTTATTTGCTTCTCAACAGTGTACCAAAATCCGGTGTAGCACAGCCTTAGATTATTAGTCGGATTCTCCATGTATGCGCTAGAGGGAACTTTTAGGATAGGACCCCTTGACCCCGTATTGTAGCCGGCGCCGCGGGGGCGAATTGGCTCCCCGGGGTAAATTGATTTGAGTCATGCCATATCAAATCATGGCATGTCATGTCATGTCATGTGATGTGATACGTGATACGATATGCGGCAACCGGCAAGTGCCGATCGGCATACCAGATTCGAGATTTGAGGCTTTGCACCGAAGATACAACTGTGACAAGATGAGTAGTCACTTTCGGCTTTTCAGGTAGTGATCGCTTCAATAAATCGTATATAATAATATAATATTATTAAAAATAAAAATAAATAAAATAAATCGTATAACGTAGGAGGAACGTATATAATAAAAAATAAATAAAATAAATCGTATAACGTAGGAGGGACGTATATCGTAGGTAAAAATTAGTTGGAGGAAAAATTGAAAGGACGACGCCCGCTGATGACACGCGGCCGCGTTCCGGTCGGGGCTGCCCTTGTAAAACCAGGCAAGCCCGCCCGCGCCCAGTCAAGGCTCAAGCGACACAATGGCCCTGAACGAGCCGAGGTTTACAGCGAGCAACAGGATACATTTATGTCCTTCGTGGACACGCTGCTCTTATGGGAGCAGCAACGCGCGACGACGAGGCGCAGGCGCAGGCGGTCATGCCTCGCGTGTGTCGCGTGTGTCAGGATTGAGAATCAAAAAGGAAAATGCGAAACGACTGTGTACCCGTCCGCTATTTTTTATGAATATAATACAATTACACATATGCACCTTCAGTGCGTATTTTTTATTTTTTATTTTCGTATACCTGAAACCCAACGTATATCTTTTATGATTTATGCACTTGATCCTCCCGTCCGAGACTTTATCTTTTGAGTTGTAAGCCTTTAATGTCTCCGAGAAAGCCGTGTATTTTCAGCGATTGCGGCGAGGAAGTCTGCAGTTTTCACAGCAACGTAGCGAAGTTCTAAAGGTCCCTAACCACGGAGAAGCTCGTCCTGCGTCGTCTCAAGTTGCCTTCTTTCGACCAGTAACTCGGTGACGGTAACAACGACTTCCTTCGACCTGGAATACTGTCTGTGCTTGACGACACGCGCGCTCTTAGGCACACCGCCTTCTGCGCGAGCTTCGCTCTTGAACGCTTCCGCATAACACGCTGTACACACGCAGATTAGCCATACGTGAGGTTGCGCGGGTACCTCAACACATCGTTCGAAGCGTTAGTCCAACGAAGCCGCACGTGCTGCGTCTCCCTTCCCACTTGCTTCAGCTGCACGGAGGAGGGCGAATTTGCTTGAATCCCATCAGGCGTCATGGGAAGAAGTTACATAAACCTGCCAATGGAATCTCGCAAACCGGTGATAGAGAGAGGGACCCAGCTGTTTTTCTCCGCAATCAATGAGGACAAGTTCCCGCAAGAATGTGCCGAGCGACTCTACGGGGTAAAGATGAACGATCCAGTGGGCCGACTGGTGTACAACTGCTGGGTCACACTGGTGAAGTATGCCGGCGTTGCTTCCGAAGAAGGCATAAATGACGCGATGTTGCAAGGGCGTATGCCAGAATATTTCGAAGGTCTTGTGCAAGCGCTTCCCTTGGAGCGCCACAGTCACTACACGTACTCTCTGATTGAGCGGAAGCTCTTCGACAGCATCCCATGGGATCGTGATCTCCTCGCCAAGTTTGCGGGCACATTCAGCTACGAGAGCATGGAGGAAACATCCGCATCGTCTCCTTCTCCGCAAGCTTCAACGGGCCAAGTTGCAAAAAAATAAGTTTGGTTTTGTGTACCTTTATTTCCTTTATTAGGTATGTTTTTCATTTCTTGTTTAGCGTATATATTAGACTGCATGGCGCGGGACAGACCTGCCCGGTGTGCCTCGAGGATTTGGTAGCTCGGGAATCCGCGCTCGGACTGCCGTGCAGGCACATGCTGCACCGGGCCTGCGCGGAGCACTCGCTCGGGCGGAACAACTCCTGCCCATCCTGCCGCTTCCAGCTGCCAAAAAACTTGTGTATCGGGGGCAGCTACGCCATCGATAGCTGCGAGAAGCAGCTCGAGACTAGGCTGCGTGAATGGATCATCAGCGGAATGTGCGATCGATGTGTGATGCACTACCATGAGAAGGATCCACTGATCCTGCTGGACGACCCAAATGGTCAGAACCGAATGGTGCAGCAATCTAGTCTTGAACCACTGAACTTATAAATCTCATTGTTCTCCTACCACAATAAGGATTTCAAAGGGACGAAGAAACAAACGCAGAAAGATTGCAAATGTCAGAGAGTAAAGCAGAGCGCTTGCTTCAACTGATACGGAAAAAGTTGCAGAAACAACTAATAACTATGAGCACTCTTATTCTATCTATTATGGCATGGGCGCTTTATTAAATCAGTTTGGTGCCTAAAATGTGCACAGCTTATCAGCATATAGTGCTTGCTCCGAAAACTCCGAAAATAGGGAAGTGTGAGTATGCCACTAGTCCTATTACAAGTTGGGTCATCCATCAATGCGATGAACGATTGCACGCTGGTCACATTTTGGTGTGTTATTTTTAAATGCCGGATAGCCTTCTCAGTTGGGGGTCGTGGCATGCCGAGTCTTGTAAATAGTATTCACTCTGGCTTACCACCACGCATTGTGCGATATGTGCCAAGCAACAGAGGCATCCGATTGTCAAATCAGACCGTGATAATCACGACGCGTGTCCCGGCGTGACGGGGCAAACGAGGCTACACACGAAGCGATTCACAGCGTGAAACACACATACTGCAGGTATGAGCGAAGGTCGCTGCATACACAGACCATATTAGCATGCACCACGTGATTATCTCTACACGTATAATAATGCATGCTGCGTTATGAACAAATGCATGTAGGCAACTGTGTCGATAACGCGTACCCTTGGAGTATATCGTCTCGAAGCCGAACTTGTGCGTGGTCGTTAGGAACGGATCGTTCGCCGCACGTGCGTATGTATATACTATACTTGCAATATGCTAGCAATAGTCGCACTGACCACCAACAAACACTTCGTGACTTCGTGTATGGTTGGTGTATTATATCCGTGTCGTCCTGAGCTGAGCTTTGGATGCAGCTTGCTCGTTTACACACGCGGATGATACTGTGCAGGAATGTATTCGTTCTATCGAGCACCCATACACTACTCATGGCAGAATCTGGTGAACCAGGCTTCGGACCCAAAATCTTATGCACTGCCATGTCAAAAATAGTGAAACCAATAGCATCCCTGCCATGGTGAGCATATAGTGATGGGCAATACAACCCCCCGAATGCCCTGTCGCCAACGACATCCCATGAATACTTGTCGGATGTTTCCGCACGGGCACACATGCCCGCAAAGTGATTCCAATTCGGATGGAGAGCATTGAAGCTCATCCGATCACCGGCATGCGTGTATCTCAGAATGCGAGTAGGTTTCATGTGTGTCTTTGGTGACATGTATTTATCAAAAGCATTTATGACCTCAGGGCGTGTCCTGATGAATGTGTACACTTGTTCTATAATATTACAACAATTGCCGATGTTGAACTGTTCACATTCTAGCATTTTGCTAACGAAGTAAAAACATGCATCTATTCTGCATTCATTGGCGATACTCCACGCCTTGTGAGCACTTTCACAATAGCATTTCTGCGCCCCACTAGTCGACACATCGGCTCCTTTGCCATTATATGTGAAGCTCGACTGTCGCAGCAACATTTCTCCCACATATTCCGATAAGACGCTTGAATGCCCAAGCGCCGCATCACCCATGGCCTGCATTCGCGTATGTGCAATCGAACGACAATCATCATTCATCACATCACGCAACCAAGTGGTACTCACTCGTATATTGCAGTAGAATTCCAGAATGAACTTATGTGTGAAATGCTCCGTTGGATTAAAACCCAGGTCACACATGGTCGGAATTATTTCTTGTCCAGGTATACTTCGGAATTCAGCAGAAAATATGTTCAATACGGTTGCGTGTTGCAACTCATGCGGTGGCGCAAATACATGCAGAAGTGCATATGGAAGAGAGACATCATCAAGTTGACCCACACGCAAACGATTGCACTGTTCCAATGCTTTTGTTTTTGAAAAACAGACCACATTATATGGAAGTGTAACATCGGTATATAATGCAAGTATCATATCATCAGTATTGTCACTCGATGACACCGGGACTACTGCCGGTTGGTGTATGGCAATGGCACCTGATTGTGACGCATATGCCAATCCATCATCGTGTGGCTCCTGAGCAGTCACCTCCATTTCCTCAACCTCTGAAGGTGTGTCCACCAACGAAACACCGCCGTGTATTGTATCTTGAATGATGTCATCCACTTGTGCTGGATAGTATGCACCATACACATCAGCGCTCTCCTTAAAATAGTTAAGATCGAGACCATGTTGGATGATGTACCAATCTGCAGGTGCTGCTGATTTGGAATATGCAACACACGTCATAATGAAACGTTCAACATTACACCCGGGACTTCTAAGTCCCCTGCAGCGTTCCGTGTTGGTGCAGGTAAATAAAAGCACATACCACACGGTCCAAATATGGACTGATACAAGTTAGAACACTCTGCTTTGGTAACTTTGACGTAAGCATCATGCTCCGCCGCAATCACCTCCGCTCGTGTTTTGCTCGTGATGTCTGATTTCTCAGCCGCAGCCAGTTTATGCCGCACCGCCGTAATTTCAGAATTAGCCACATCCAGGCGCCGTTGCAAATCAGCAATCTGCTGCGCAGCCTCGGCATGGGCATGGATGTTATCACAGCCAGTAGCGTGTGATGATGTCGCACCATTTGGTAGCGCATCAGGTGTGTGTTTATACACGCACCACACAGAGGTGCACTTCCCACCGTTTGATGGTTTGAATGTGCACATAGGCATCTCTGATGCGTGTATCTCGTGAGCGCGTTCCTCACCCGCCAAACCCTTACAACCTTTTGTAGGTGTATTCGGGTTTGCATATGGACATCCTTGCATCGCATACTCCAGTAGGTGCTTGAACTGAGGATGTTGTTCTAAGCGCTTCTTACAGTGTGGGTCACTAATCAGTTTCTGTTTCAAATGATACTGAAAACATACCGCCTGCCCCTCGTGGGCACCTGTGGATATACAGTTTAAATTCCGAGAAGCAATCTCATGCCGTTGCTGACATATATTAATCCATTGTTGACGTGTGTTATCTGTTTCAGGTGCTTTTCCACGGTCTTTGGATGCCGAGTCTTGTAACAATCTGTTGTGAGTTCTGTTGCGAATGTTGTGAGACTTTTGATAATGTTCGTGAACACGTGAAGCAGTATGGATTGCAACAGTTTCGGGATTGACGTATTCTGCAGTCATTATAGTAGTGTCGTTGTGAATAGCACACATCAGTATATAGTTGTATGTAAATTCCGTCTGATGCAGACACGTTTTGTAAATACCTAAAAGTAAAGCGAATACGATTGATTATTCTTTAGCATCTCGTCTCTATGCCCGTGTGATGAGACGGAGTATCGTATTTACAGCCACACTGTAAATATTTCCATCGTGCTATAGCCCGTCGTATACAGCAACAGTCACCAAAACACGCAGCGCTCCCTCTTACAGTTGGATGCGCAGTAGATACGCAAATCGATGATGCCAAGGTACACTTGAATTCCCATTGAGCAGAACAGGTCAGTGTATGCCAAGTTGTAGTTCGCTCAGCCCCGTCTCGTCGCAAACTCGCCCAAGAGGTGCGATGTCTTGCAGACATGTTTTTCATTTAGACATTTCAGTACGCCTTACCAGTACCATTATAGATATTTAATGCCCATGCCAGAGCAGCACATGGAAGATATGTCTTACTGTAAGCCCGCATACCGTACATAAAGTTCAAATCCAGTATGCGAAAGCAGTCACACGGAAGCCAAATCTTAATGCTGATGCTTAAAACTACCAGAAATATTGACAGTTATACCATACTATGACAATTGTGCCCACATCTTAACACAGCACCCTTTCTCAAATGGGAGACCCAGTGCTATCGAAGTGTGAAATGTGAACCGTGCACATATGCACTGCAAGCATTAATAGCACCATATCCATTCGATTAGTGTCTATCAGACACCCAAAAATAATGACAACATGGTTGACATTTCATGCAATCTCTTATTCATAGCATGCTATATATTACCCATTGAACCTTGCTACAGGGTTAGGCGAACTCTACATAGCTGCATCACTGACCCCTCTTAATGACCTAGGACTTCCATCCTGCCTGGTATCACTGCGTGTGCCAAGTCATGCGTGTGCTCACTTGGAGATGAGTCCCAGGTCTTGCGCAACCATTTTCTGCGCAATGGGGTGGTAGATGCCCTGGTGCTTAGTGAAAGTATCCAGCGCTGTCTTCCTGCCCATCTGCGAATTGAACAGCGCTCTGTACAGCGGCCGGATGTACTTCATGCGGCCCTGCATCAGGATTGTGCACACGGTTCCACACAAGTCAACGCCACTCCTCCTGACTACGTGGCAGCCATGCACTGCGCCTGAAGCACTAGCCTACATTCCGCATGAACGGACAAGTGTTGTCCCCGCTCGTCTCCTGCCAACTTGCGCACTCACAACGGGTGTGTCTACTGAAAGGCGGTGGGGACAGGGCGCACCTGCTCCACGAGGAACTTTGTCACGTGAGGGATCACTTCCTCGCAGCCCGCTTTGATGTTGAGGCGGAACCATGCATGGCGGATCTCGGAGTTGCGGCTGGCAGAGAACTTGTACAGGTCATCCATGCGGCGCACCGTAGTCGGATGCAGTGCCGTCATCGAGCGCAGCTCCAGCAGTTTCTCAAGAAATGCCACAACCTGCACACCGCCACAAGCATCCGCCCCGACTTGCACAGCAGGCAGTGCCCAGCCTACTCTTCACAGTAAAGCTGTGGCCTTTTCATGCCTGATTGCAGGCCCGTGATTGGTGAATGGTGACTGGTGATTGGGACATCGGCGGATTTCTGCAGGTTCACGGAGTCCCTCATTAACTCTCCTGCTTTTGCTTCCTCAACCCATGAATTCAAGGATGACGCGGAGGGCATAGTACTACAACGGCAACAACTACAATACACTCCACCGCCGTCAAACAAACATGGCGGGATGTGATGGAAGAAACACGCGATATTGCCGTGGAGCGCCCTTCCTGCGGCGCGCCCCGCAACGCGCTCACCTGCTCCCCCTCCCAGCCTTCGATGTCTTGCGCGCTGCAGCCTTCGAAATTTCCACCGCCGATTCCCATCACGTCCCCTGCCATATCACCTCCCATGTTCCCCGACGGATATCGGATCACCAGTCAGCAGCATACCCCGAACTCCAGCCTCGTAGTAATGCTGGGAGACACGGGCTGGCGGGGTTGGGAGCGGCCAGACGGAGGGCGGGCGATGGGGCGCTCACCCAAGTGCCAGGTGGAGGCGAGCGCATCCGCCTGTTGCATCAGGGAACCATCGAACTGATTCTCCACCGGCGGCATCCCCGGTCCGTAAAGCCACGCCTGCACCGAACACCAAGCGGGCCACACGATCCCCTGACTTACACACGGGGCAGCCAATGAGAGCCTATCACACCCGATACATCGCGGTACGCAGACGACGGCACTACAGCGATCGCAAAGGTGAATTCAGGGACAGCCCCCAATTGCTGGAAATGGGCGGGGGAAGTAGCTCGCACATCCCAGTCAATTGCCTCGATGCCCTTAGTGCCTTTGAAGTATTCAATGAAGAACGCCTTGAACTGTAAGCTATCGACGGTGGAGTTTGCGTACCTCTGTTGACACCCCCTCCCCCTCCCCTCCCCAGTCCCCTACCAGGCCCAAGTTTTGACAGGGGAAGCGTCGTGCCTCGGCAGCGTCATCTCCTGGCGAGTGCCATGCTTCGGCAGGGCACGCGGCACCTCTTGTTGTGCATCGTATCCCGGAGGTTGCCGCCCCAGTGGCCTGATGAAGGAGTGAGCATGCCTTGGTAGCCGCCGCGTTGCGCTGATTTGGGGCGCCGGATGTCTCAGTGCGGGTACCAAGCGTCTCGGGGCTTGACCTGGATATGCTCCCGAAAGAAAGGCTCAAATTTCTCCGCCCCCCCGACCGTCGTCTGCAGGTAGTACAGGAAGTTGAACCCTTTTTCATATGGTACCTGCGGCCACGCACCCCCTTCCCGGGCTCCGGTCACAACAGGAACAACAGATGCCCCATCTTGTGCGGATTGAGGCGGACGTGTTTAGTCCCTTGGATCAGATTCGCAGTGATTGCGGAGAACATCTCGGGGCCCTGTCTGCAACTCCTTAGTCGCATCCCCCTCCCCCGAGATGCGAATTCAAAACCGATTACAGCACATCTTGACGCCTGTCTATTCATATACAACGTATATATATATATATATATCCGCCTCCCCTCTCCCACCGGACTTGTGAGTCATGGAGGACGACGCGGCACCCTGTCTCTTACCCCTCACTCACGTCCCGCCCCTGATACCTAAATTGAAGCCTCCCGAATGTTGGATCCCGTTCTTCCCCTCACTCTCATTTCCCCTCAAATTGTGCTCAGGGCTGCAGCAGTACCGAGCTGAACGCGTCGTCCGGGTCCTGACCTCCCGTCAGCTCCGGCACCTTGCTCGGCAAAAGACCCCACCCCCGCGATCTCAGCCTCTCGTAGTGCCAGGCAGAGGTGTGAGGGGCTCCCCACCCTGCTAAACGCATCATCAGGGTCCTTGCCACCAGAGAGGTCGGGTACCAGCGCAGTGAATGGGTGAGTAGCGCCGAAGTCTTTCACCGAGTCCGCCAGGGCCTTCAAACCTGCACCCGTGGTCCCCAGCACGCCCCCCCCCGCACCCCCCACCGATCAACATCAAGCACGTGCACGGGCGACTTCTGACGTGTGCTCGCAACAAGCATCTGACCGTCAAAACGTGCTGAGCTGGCGGTGACCGATGGTGTGGTTTCACCTCCGAGAGCGTGGAAGTGGAACATGGGGTCGCCATGGAGGCGCCCGAGAATCTTCCTGCAGGCTCGCCCCCATCAACTCATACTCACACACTCGGTCAGAGACGGGCCTGAGAGGTGCCGGCAGGAGCAGGGGTGGAGAGGGGGGTCCCTTACAGGTTCCGGGAAGAGCATGGGTGGTTAGAGGGGGGCCTGGCAGGCACCCGCAGGAGCGTGGGCAGGGAAATAGGCGTGGCTTGCAGGTGCTGGTGGCACCATGGGTGGCACGCGGGGGCGAGGCCGGTCTCCCTCACCTCTCAAGGAACACAGTGAACCCTTCGTTGAGCCAGAAGTGCTCCCACGTGTTGTTGGTCACCAGGTTGCCGCACCACGAGTGTGCGATCTCGTGCGCCACCTGGCCACCAGCAGGACAGGCACAAGCCATGAGAATCCAAGCGCGGGCCCGACCTATAATTCGGCCTCGCGGGAGCACAGAGCGCAGCGCCTGATGCTGGGGAAGGATGTACTCCCACGGCGCAGGCGTCAGGGCGGCCGTCCACCCGTGCTGCCCACTGCCCAGGTCCGCTACCAACCGCACCCAGGAGCGCCAAGCCGAGAGGCAGGAGCAGCGCCCTATCGCGTCTCAAGTTGCTGTAGGGAGCGCATGGGCAAGGCGCGTCAGAGAGGCACGGAGGAGAGGGGGTGCGCGGACATGGCGCGTCAGAGAGGCACGGAGGAGGGGTCAGCGGTGCATGCATCGAACACGGAGAGGAGCGCGCGGACACGGGCGTCAGAGAGGCACGGAGGAGAGGGGTGCGCGCGGTTTCACGGCGTCTGGGAGAGCCATGGGAGGAGAGGGGTGCGCGGACCGGCCGTCAGGAGGCACGGGGAGAGGAGAGAGGGGCGCGCGGCGCGTCAGAGAAGCTTTGGAGGAGAGGGGTGCACGGACACGGCGCGTCAAGAGGCACGAGGAGGAGAGGGTGCGCTGGACAGCGTCGAAACGCAGGAGAGGGGTGCACGGACGGCGTCAGAAACCTGGAGGAGAGGGGCGCGGACACCGCGCGCGTCCAGAGAGGCACGGAGGAGGGCGCGCGGACACGGCGCGTCGGAGGGGCACGGAGGAGAGAGGCGCCCAGCGGACCTGCCAGCGCGTCAGAGAGCACCGGAGAGGGAATGCTTGAGACACGGCGCGTCAGAAACACCGGAGGAGAGAGTGCTTGCGGAGAAGGTGCGTCAGAGACACGGAGGAGAGGGGGCGCGCGGACACGGCGCGTCAGAGAGGCACGGAGGAGAGGGGGTGCGTGGACACGGCGTCAGAGAGGCACGGAGGAGAGGGGGTGCGGGGCGGAGGTGTGAGCCCCACCACGTTGGCCTGGCTACGATCCCCTGCGAGCAGCGTCGGTGTGACGAAGGTCAAGCACGGGTTCTCCATACCCCCTGCGCCACCCGCACCGCCATTTCGATACTCCAGGCAGGCGCATGAGCGCCAACCGGCAGGCGGGCAGCACTGCGCACTCTGCAGGGGAGGCCGGAGAGGGGAAGCCGTGGGAAGGGGTAGCAGAGGGGGTATATGGTGTGCCAGCCACGCCGGAGGGGGGCAGTACCGAGCGAAGCACGAGGGCCAGAGTGGCCTCACCCGCGGCCAGCACAACGCACCGTATGGGAACGAGGGCGGCAACAGTAAGATGTCGTATCTGGCGCATGAACCGTCCCATCCCCCTTCACTCCCTCACCCATGCAACAGCAAAAGCGCCCCCCCCCTAGTCACCCGGTTATTCAAAAATGGCGCACCTTCCCCATACATATTCACCGGCAATGGCTTCGCCTGTAGAGAGAAATTTCTCCGTGTCTGCAAACTCGTAAGCCCCTGATTCAACCATCGTCGGCTCCGACCACACCCTGAAACGCCCGCGTCCCATTCACACAACAGTCATACATCAGGGGTGCTGCCAAATTAACACCTTCAGGGGTGTGTCCAAAGGTATATCAGGTGCAAGCACAGCGCAAGACATAACGGGTGCCAGGATAGTGCCCAGCGTTACAGGTGCCAGGACAGCGCCCATCATGACGGGTGCCAGCACAGCGCCCAGTGTAGCGGGTGCCAGCTCAGCGCCGATCATATTGGGTCTGAGCAGATCCGAGAGGACCCTGCAAAAAAGGGGCCTCCGCCGAGGGGTGAGGACTTGTCGAGTGTTGAGCCGAAAACGTGTTCATCAGCCCGGATTAGTTCATCCGGTCAGTCGGATCTCGTAGATACGTTTATCGGTCAATCCGAGTCCTTTATCCATGTATTGGTCGATCCGAGCCGTTTATACTTGACAAATAGGCTGCTTTGAGCTCAACACTCGACGAGTTCTCACTCCTCGCCGCAGCCTTGTCAGCCTTCAAAGGTTGAATGCAGAGAAACTGCTCTCTTTACTTTTCCACGGGGTGTGCGCACCGAGAGCGCGGCCCGATGTCTCGAGCCTCCAGAAGCCCCGCGGCCAGCGCCAGCAGATACGGCGGAATCGAGATCTGCGCGGGCAAGCAGAACTCGTGAGAGGTCCGAGGATAAAGCCGAGATGCGCGCACGTGCGTGGAGGAAGTGGAAGGCCTTGTGTGTCATGCAGGGGGCGCGAGGTGCTGGGGGCGGCACCTTCTGGAGGAAGTGGAAGGCCTTGTGGGTGCCCGTGGCGCGCTCCTTGAACCGCAGCGACTGCGTGCCTCTGACGTCCTGTTGGAATGGGTACACCGAGTCAGCCGCACCACAGCAACACAGCAAGTGCGGAGAGGTGGCTTTCGGTGCGGCGTTCCCGCCGGCACGTCGCCACGTGTTGGGCTGTCGGAGAGGCACCGGGCGCACCGTATCGCTTGGGACCGCGCTCATGAGCGCCGTGAGGTCGCTGGGCACCCAGACCGTGGCCGCATACGTCATCTTCGCGCCGGGAGTGTCCTGCCAAGCGAGGCATCGTCCGGAACTCAGAACAGCGATGTCGGCAAACGGGGGAAAAGTAAGGCATCGTTTGGAACTTAGAAGAGCGATGTCGGCAAAGGGGGGAAAAGCATGTGTGAGGACAGTCGTGAGCTGTTGCCTCGACCTGTTATCAGCATGGCTCACCTCGCCAGAAGGTAGAGCGTGGCCGTGCTTCGAAGGTGGCATTCGTGGCTAAGAGACATGGAGAACTTTGGGGAGGGGAGTAAGGATTGATGTATGCATCGACGATCCAAGACGCGAACGATAAGGGCTCACAAACTCCTGGGCGGACATCGGGCAAGTCGCGCGGTTCAACATGCCGAGGTTGGGACGGCGGATAGAGCACACACCTGGCACGGGATGAGAGATCGAGCGTGAATAGCCTGACACTGAGAAAACAGGTAGGGATGAGTTCCGCCTGTGCAAACACGAGGTGTGAGGGCAGCTTGAGACTCCTGAAGTAAGAATTAGACTGGCAGAGCAGAGCATAATGCAAACATGCGCGTACCTTGTGCTACGCGCTAGGACCAACCGGGGACACGGGGGAGGGCTGCGATGCTGGCAGGTCACAGGCAGGAGAGGCTGGAACCGCCTTTACAGAGATGTGACGAAGGCACTGATCCAACTCTTCCGCTGTGAACCCTAGTGGAGAAGGCCTCACCGGCTGTTTGTTGGGGCTCCAAGAACTGGACTGCAGTGCAGCTCGGAGATGTTGTGGAGTGTACTCCGACAATTATTTCGTCGCCCTATCCACTCACCGAAACACACAGAACACAGCAAGTAAGACAGACATTCAGGGAAGCTGAAACGACATCATGAATACAACGACTTATTTCCAACAGGCAGCTCGCGAAGTGGAGTGCAAGGTTAAGTTAGAAGGCAAGGTCTTCGCGATGCGTGGAAGTTGCTGAGACCGTTAAATGATTAATGGCAAGAGGCTTTGGGCAATGGCTCGCCCTTAGCACACCTTATGGACGCCTGGCAGGGATATCGTCAGCGAAGAGCCGAGAGCCTCGTGCTTCTCCCCGACGGCGTACTCCAGCTTCTCTTCAGAAGACCCAGACACTAATACGCACGCGTGAACGTCCAAGTCGCGCGTATCGAGCACCAGATTCGCCGTCTCTTCTGATAGAACCTTTACTGTAAGCTGTGAGAATGATAGCCACCAAAGCGGTTGTGTAAGTTGAAGGGCGGGCCCTTAAGCGCGGCAAACCCAACTTTATGGACAAGCCAGGTCGACGCCGGCCCTGCGCAAAGGGTATAAGTAACCCTCAAAAACTTATGATTAATCTGTCAAGGTTCTTACCGCTGTGAACGAACTTATCACTTTCGCTTCGAAATCGATGAAGAATTCAATGTCCACATTTGTGACCAAAGCTTCTTCGGGGTTTGCTTGTGAACAAGGATCGTTGGTGCTTGTTCCCGGCATACTTGAAGCTGAGCTATAGGTTCGCTGAGAAGTGAAACGTGCGCAATGTGGGGATCCTGGACACTGCAAACGAAAAGTGCTTCGATTAGATTTGGACGTGCGCAGCGCAGGCAACGCTGCAGAAAAACTCGAGCGGACTGATTTCTGCGCGGCTACGAATCGTTTACTTGTCTTGCAAGTAGACGGGGATGTCTTGTCTGGAATAGACAATTTCGTACAGATTGTAGTTCGCGCAAACATATATCTATGTGACACGTTCAGTTGTTGAAAGTCTTCTGCAAGACCGTAGTTGTAGTAGCGATCGAAGAGAAAACTGAGAGTTTTCTGATCTGTGACAGGTCGAGGTGACTGGAAGTATGACAGTCACCGGCGCGGGAACCGATCTGAAAACTGAGGTTTTCTAATCGGTTGGAGGCCATACAGTACAGTAAGAGCCTTCTCATCAGTGACTGTTTTCCTGCAATACTTGTAGACCGGACGGGAGGTTGCGAGCAGCTTTCGGTTTGTTAACCTTTGTATAAGCTGCATCTTCTTTCTACGAGTTTGCCATCTGCATGGCGTCCGCTTCGGTAGACCTTTAAAAATTTCACTGCCACAGGTCGATTATTTTTACACTGCCAAAGACGACATATTCGAAAGGCCGAGGCGTGGGTTCAGCGTGTGATATGTGGCAGCCTGTGAACTCCTATCGTTGTCGACTTTTCTTGGTACTATATTGTTCATGCTTGCATTCGGTTTGTCAGGGACAGGCGAGACAGGCGAGAGTGACCCGAAGGTCAGTGGAAATGCAATATGATCGTATAATTTCCAGCGGCTATATCGCGAGATCCTATGGACTGGTGTTTTTTCCACGCGTGCTTGATTACTATGGAGAGGACTTTCAGAGGATTTTGGATGCTGGTTGTGGGCAATGTTTAGTAGTTGAACACGCTTTGAGAGAAGGTAGAAACGCTTTTGGGGTGGAACTATCACCTTCTGCTCTGAAAAGCCGTTCGTGCCGGGTGCTACAGAACTTGAATAGAGTGAAATCCAGTTCCCTCATGAATATTCCCTTTCCCCCTGATCACTTTGACCTCTTGTTTAGCAGCGACGTCCTCGAGCACATCCTTGAGGAGGACATGTCTAGTGTCATTTCCGAACTAGTACGGGTGACAAGAGGCGACATTTTTATGTCCATCAGTCTACGCAGGTCTGGTAAAGACCCACCGCCTCCTGCTCCGGCAACCGTGCACGTCACTGTCAAGCCTAGATCCTGGTGGGACGCTCAATTCCGCCATGCTGGGTGTATTGTTAATCAGAACGCTTTGCTTAGTGTACTTGGCCGGAGGAATGTCACCAAGGAGCCATGGTTGTTCGCATACCGTTGCAAAACCTTGAATGAAACCCAGACAGCTCTCAAAGTTCTGCCTGAGACTGTTGAGTGGGAGTCCACGGAGATGTCGACGCTAATGAAGTCTGCTGGGCGGAAACCTATCTTAGAACAAAAACATATTTAAAGTGCAAATGCTCTTCGGAACTTTTGACTAGTTGCTTGTGTCTCATCTGTGAAGAGTGGAAACACCTTTTCTCGAAGCGCTGTTACTTTATTTTCTGCTGCACGGCAGTTTACCATACTGTTTTTAAAATACGTTTAAGACGAAATATCACTTGCTTGACAAACATAAGAACATCTCAACCATACATAGCAGGCGTCAACATAAAAGGCACAAGCATACTGTTGTACCATATTTGAGAAATGTAAACTCGCGAGACATATTTGTAGCAGTGAAGTGTTTCAAGTGGCAACAGGTGACAGTGTTTCTAGCTCCATACCGTTTCCGACGTCAATACCAATACCACAATACCAATACCACAATACCAAAACCAATACCAATGCCATACTAGGGTAACTTCATTTCTTTTGCAAAACTTTTTTCTCTCGGAATAACTGCTCAATGAATTCAACAGCGTTCCTTAGTTGTTTTTAGTCACACCTATTTTTGAGTACATGTTGAGTGTATGTTGTATCATCCTTGTCGTAACGAAAATACTCTGTTCCGCAACCTCCGGTTCACCCTAGGTTGGGCAAAACGCGGGCAAAGTTTTATTCCTGAGGGGGGTCAAATACGATTGAACGGATGTTTAATCGTGGGAAACGTTATACTTCAGGGAAATATACTATAGGGCCTCCACATACTTAAGGATACAGGTGGTCGAGAACGCGGTTTGCTACTTTGGATTTGGCACGATCGCATCAATAAATTAATTGAACGTTCACCAGATTAGTAACAAGTATAGTAACAGGTTGTGGCAATGGCGTTAGCAGTGTTAGACTTATGCCCGGCAGGAGGGTCGTCTGGAGAAAGGCATTTCTCACAAGTCACGACATCGGCATCGTGCACAACGAAAAATCCGAACAGGCGTAATGGTTTGTGGTATTATTAAGAAGTGTGCTCGCGAAAGTGACTAACAATATACCAGCGTGGAAACGCACCGCCAATGCACCACAACCCCTTGACAGTCCGCCGCTCGCTCGTCTGAAGGCGCGTGATCCGTTTCCTCATCGGCGTTGGTTGCCGTTGCTCTATTGCCATCTCTATCAGCGCAAGATGAGTATCATAAGCCACCGTGTCGCTTGTTTTATGAAAATAGTTCATTCCTCTTATGGATGAAAAAAGAGACTAACAATATGCCCATGCCTCTCCTCACTGCAGTTGTGTTCATTTATGGGGGCCGGGGCGAACAATGTGCCACAACGACCAAAAAAATCTGAACAAACGTTACCATACAAAAGGAATGAGATTATACGCGCTCAGAAAATGTTCAATCTGCGATAGTAGTCTAATATATTGATACGGCGTTGTTTGTTGCGTGCATTGCAGTCATGCGGTACTATGATTTGAAGAAGTGGTTCCATCGGATATCACTACTGAATTTACGTCGCGATACTGATTATGATGATGTCTGCAACGTTTATTACACAATACAATATCTATCATCAGATTCCTAATCTGTGAGAGCTAGCATCTCTCAAATACTTTGTATAGCTGCTCCAAGCAGGCTACCTGCTCGCCCATCCAGGGAGCATCGTCAAGTTTACGTTGTGCTAGGCGTGAATCTCAAGCATATATAATATGCTTGTCACATTGCCATGAATTGCCATGTTACATTCCCCAAAGAGGCATGCTGGAGTGAATGAAAACCAAATCAGCAAGCAGGAAGAACAGGCCTGAGGGATATGGCGGCACATCCACTTGAATGAGGCACACCTGGTACAACGTGCCGTCGGTGGCAAAGCGAGCACGCGGCTTGAGCATAATGCGCGCTGCTGGGAACAGCACGTGCTGCACATTCCACTCATAGCGCTGTTTTCTGACGGCCTCGCTGGCCGACTCCTGGGAGCCTAAATGACCTTGCTCCCACCCTCCCCCATATGTAACTTCTTGAGAGTTGGGCCACAAGCTTATACCTTGGTATCTAGCGAGTGGGGAGCTCCTCGTCAACACTATTCGACGTTTATCTGAAAAAATGTGCCACTCGCTAAACTCTCCAATTTGTGCAGACTCCCTTATCGGTGCACTGCACGCCTGACTTTTCTTGGTGCACCGATGGCTGCATCAAATTAGTACGCACAGTGTGAACGGCACACTGTGCGCTCACACTGTAAACGCACAGTGTGAAAAAGTGAAAAAGTGCACAAGTAAACGTGGGCACTGCAGCGGGGGGACATACTCCCCAAAGGCACGATGCAGGCATGTTGCGAGATACATCCATCACACAATGTGCTTCGGAGAAAAGAGAAGCACAGGGCGCACGGGTACCATTTCACACACCTATATCTGCAGCGTCGCAGGGAAGATCCGCTTCCAGGCTGTAGAACTTGGCGATGACCCGCGCCGCAGTCTGGAAGCACTCCTTCTCCGACTGCCCCAAGCCCGGTCCGCACACACGCCACCCATAATTCTCGGCGCGATGGCAGACAGCCACTACGGCAAGGGAGGGTGGATGGGTCTGATGAGGCCCTCACATCTTCGAACCGCTAGAGAGGCAGCGCCGTGACAGGAAGAAGGCATTGGTCAGATGCAGGCAGTTGGTGGGGTCGGGTTTATTGCCCACCTCCCAGTCTACCTCTTGAGTCAACGAGTGCACAAACTCTGGCAGCCGCTCGAGGTCTGGTACGATATGCTCCAACACCACCGGGAGGGCCGCCAGCCTGCCCTCATCTGCGGGAACCCAAAGCCTCGCCAACAAGAGCCCTTGATGGCCCATAGCACTCCCCGGAGTCTGTAATCTAGTGGAAATATGATACCACTTTTTTACCTCAGCCGTTGCGCGCCACGTGTGCTTCAGGGCTGCAACCGCCCAGGATAGAGCGGGGTCACCGGATGTTGACGCACCTGTGATGGTTATACCAAAATACTCCTTCATCATGGGACCCTTCTGTATCAGCAGCTGCCGGGCAAGCTCAGAGATCTCCTCCTGTATCAACACCGCGCCGGCATCCCTCACAAGACGTCTCCACCAACGCACACCGCAGGATGCATCGTGGCCACACGCACCTTGGAGCCGTCTTCCGGAGTCCAGCCGCCAACAGCCTCCTGCGCGTCCAGCATCACCTGCGAATGCCCCTTCCCTCGCCACCCCTTCAGCCCACCCCCTTCCACTTTGGACTGTGCTCCCCCGCCCGCCTTCCCCTTCCGTCTGTCTACCCCTGCCTCCCCTCACACAATCGGCCCTCAAACCCTTGTGTTCGCCTTGAGACACCCAACAACCTTTAATGCACTCCCATTCCCCTCTTTCCCCTGGAGAACAATCGAGGGGGCAAGGCATGTAGAGCCCGAGAAGTGGCGAGGCGAGCTCGAGAGGGGCGCGAGAAGACTGTGAGAACTCAAGTGGGGACCGGGTGAAGCTTGAAATTACCAGCATGAGCTCCTTGACGCATGGTGGGTTGGAGATGCTGAAGATTGCAAAGTGCTGGAACCGACGAAGCACTTGCTGGTAAAGTAACTCCTGCAGCCCCACCTTCGAAATCCCTCATCCTAGCCTGCCAAAGAAACAGGATGATCTCAGCCCTCCAAACCCATTACCCGAGCTTACCAACGTTACAGGATGATCCTAGCCCTCCAAAACTTTCATTCCAGCTCACCTGCTGGCACGGGGGGAATTGGTGGGGAGGGTGTGGGCGAGGTATGGGTGGAGGGGTGGTGGGTAGAGTTGACACATGCCGGGCCCCTCAAAGCCCGGGGGGGGCATCCCGGCAGCGACGACCACTTACAACAGGTTGCATGGCAGCATGCGGTGTTCAGCAGCCTCCCTACCCACGTGGCGAGGGTGATGGCTGTGCCGGAACTAGCAGTGATGAGCAGCTGTCGGGAAGGCGGCGGCCAATCGGCGAACAATCGGCCACAGGGAGGGACCTCAAGTAGGAACAGCGCAGAACAGCAGTGGCAGCGCAAGTGTGGAGCGCATGACTCAAGACCGCAGCTTACTCGCAGGATAACCAGCGCAAGGGCTTCGTAGCCACAGATTTGGTGTTGGGGGTAGGGGGTTGCAAGGGCAGTTCGGTGGCGGGTGCTCAAGGTCAGAAGGAAGCAATTCAGTCTGTCATTCTCAACCCTTTGGAACGGCCCTTCGGCACACTCAGCGTGATCTGGGCGGCCAAGCTCTCTTGAGACCAGGCTTTGTGGCGGGTAGGGAGCAGGGCGGTAGTTCTGAGCGCACGCTTGGTGGTGGGGAGATGGCTCGGGCAATTTGGGGGGTAGAGGTGGACCGGCTTCAGTGGCACAGCTTCAGTACGCAGACAGAGCAGTCAAAGAGGCACGCAGATGGCCTAGTGAGGCTTATGGGGCCCGTTATCCACTGGCGAGCTTTGGAGTATCCGGATAAGCGTCCCGAGATGTGTGCTGCACACACAGGCACGCACTGGTAAAATGGCGTCAAGTTTCTTGAGATGATGGAGGACATCCGGTGGGATTCTGATACGCGTCATCTTCCCAGGGCTCGAGCCAGGGCCCGGGCGGTGTGGAAGGCCAGTCGGAGGGGGCCTCTGCGGGTGCAAATGTGGGGAGCCAAATGGTCTTATCTTCCGAGCATCCAGGACATCCTGTCAGACGCAGCTAACCCCTCGTCGCCGAGATGATCAGAATGCGGAATTTGGACGCGGGAGCGGCGTCCTAGGTGGAGAGGCTGCGCAGGGGAGAGGCTCGAAGGGGGGCCAGCCACACAAGTCTTGATCAGGTTGGTGACCCAAAACTGGCAGTGGAGGGGCTGGGCAACGTGGAGGCGACTGGGTGGCGGCTTCCCTTCGGCTTCCGTGCGCGCACAGTCTCTAGGATGGCGCCCCTCGGCGCCAAATGGGGATGGCGCATCTGGGAGAGGGCGCGGTGAGACTCGGCGGAAGGAAGGCCTTTCCTCAGGCGTCCCCTGCGGGCCTGGAAGGGGCGCCAGCTGGACTCTTGCATGTGTCAGGAAGGCCGGACGAGCTGGAACCCCACAGGATGCAGGCTAGCCGCGGCAAGCACTTCCAGCGGGGGTGGTAGGTGAGCATCGGCCGACCACTCGCAGTGTGCAAGACTGATTGATCCTCTGAACAGGAGACGGCGGCAGCTTCTTTGGTTGTGGATTGCTCCGACTGTTTCCAATTTCAAGTGCGCTTGAGCAGTGTCACAAAGGGAGTTCGAGCTCGGTCCGGCGCAGCCGTCAGACGGTGTCCGGGCCGCATTCCCGCCGCACCTGGCAGACCGACGATATCCTCACCAAGTATAGCCGTGTTTTGTACTGCCACATCTCCAACCCCGCAAACAAGTCACACCACCGCCGCATGCCCCCCTTCCATCACTCCAGTCTTGGGCAAAGCAAGAGACGGGTGGGGTCCTCACAGAGCCCGTGGTGCCAATGTGACGCTCAGGGGGAAGTCCTGCCGAGAATGGAAGCAAAATGGAGGTTGCGTGAGCGCGCAGAGGGTGTGTGAAGATGGTGAAGGGGGCATAGAAGGTGACACACCTGCATCAGTGCCAGGCCTCGATGGTCCGCCACTCCAACATAAGTGTGCTGACGGAACATATCCACCAGGTCCTGCGCAGAGTGGCGTCTGACGGGGGCATCAGAGGGGCTCGGCCGCGGCTTGGCGCCTCGCCACTCATCTGACGGGGGCATCAGAGGGGCTCGGCCGCGGCTTGGCGCCTCGCCACTCATCTGACGGGGGTGTCAGAGGGGCTCGACCGCGGCTTGGCGCCTCGCCACTCATCTGACGGGGGCGTCCGAGGGGCTCGACCGCGGCTTGGCGCCTCACCACTCATGGCACTTGATACGAGGCGCGAAACAAAGCTCCGCGACGAGCTAATTGGGCGTGCAGCATGGGGGAGCAAGGGCGCAGCACGTGGACAGCCGGGGCGGGGCGGCAGTCAGCGGTGAAACAGGCCATATGCACCTGAGAGGACGCTTTGTCGACCTCTGCCAGCAGCTCCTGCACCGCTCCTCGAGCACCCGGGCGTCAGCGCAGCAGCCTCCCTGCGGGGCACCCGGAGGGGCGCAGGCGGAGCGCCCGGCGCGACGCTGCCCGCGCACTGGCGGGGGCGCGCATCCTCCAGCAGGCTCAGCCTGCCTCGAGCGCCGCCCAAGCCTGCAGCCCCCGAGGTGCGATAGCTCGGGATGGAGCGGGATGGAAGGAGCACCTGCACCGATGTCAGCTCGCACATCGGGAAGCTTCTCCGTTGCCGCTGGCTGGCTCGTTGGCTCTTGGAGGAGGGCCCCGCCTCCGCCGCATCCTGCGTGTCTCCCTGCGTGGAGCATCCTCAGTCAGCACGGAGCATCCCCGGCGAAGAGGGGGTCTGGAGGGCCCAGCAGGACAGCGTCCCCTCCCCGGCCTTGCGGAGGGTCCGAGGCCTACGCTCCATGGGAGGGGCGAGGTGGGGCGCGCAAATCATGGCCTCTCCAGGGAGAGGCGGGGTCCGTACTTGGGTGGGTGGCGGTTGCGAAGCTCGCCTCTCCCCGGTGACGTCAACCCCTGCAGCACACCCGGAGCCAGCGATCAGGGCCGCGTATACAGCCACACACCTTAGGAAGGCCCTGCAGCCGGTGATCTGATGTAGACCTTATTGATCTGACTGTCAAAGACCCCCATTTCTGCACGGCATTCCTAAACAAGTGCGCTGTTGCTTCGCAGCCCGCCTTGCAGTTTCACCATGTCGGCAGGTTCGGATGTTGGCAGGTTGGGATGTTGGCGCGCGCCCCCTAAGGTGCAAGGGTGGGCCCTCTTGTGCGAAAGGGGGAAGCCACCCTACGCGGAGGCAGGAGCCACCAAATGTGTGGGAGAGGGCGGTTCGGAGGAAGGGGGAAGAACCACCTGGTGTGCATGGGTCGTCCTCGTCAGGATCCGGCTGGGAGCAGGGGGATGGAGCCGGCCGGAGGTAGGCATCGAGTCCGCCTGTCCCATCCAGAACATCACCCCCAGCCCAGCACCCCATTCCTCGGATTCCCAACCCTCTCCTATGACAGGGGGGGGCTGGCGCAGGGGGTGGGTCCATCGAACGCAGAAGACGCTCTGACCATTCCGGATCGCAGAAGTCCATGCCGTTGGATCGCAGAAGTCCATGCCGTTGGATCGCGGGAGTCCATGCCGTTGGATCGCGGGAGTCCATGCCGATGGATCGCGGGAGTCCATGCCGATGGATCGCGGGAGTCCATGCCGATGGATCGCGGGAGGCCATGCCGTTGGATCGTGGGAGTCCACGCCGTTGCGCCACGTTGCATGGGCTGTGCGAGGTTTATGGCGGGACGGGCACCTGCGCGGTTGTTGGAATTGGTGCGCACAAACTTATACGCAAGCTGCTTCTGCTTCGGATCCGCCTCCCCGCCGGCGTGATCCTCCTCGCTCGGCTCCGGCGCACCCGGCAGCCGCGTCTGCAGCCGGCCGCCGACACCAGTCTCCCGCGCTGCAGCGCACCCCACCTGATGCCTGGCAGTTGGGTTCGCTGGAACTTGGGGTGGAGTGCACATCGCAGGGCGAAGGTCCCGCAAAGTTACCTGTGTGTAGAAAGTGCGGCTATTGTTGGATGTGATGAGCTTCGCCTCGAGGGCGCTCTGGATGGCGTTGACAACCTCCTCGGTGTGCAGAAAGCTCACCTGTCAGACCAGGAGCACTGAATCACTTTGAGCATGGGATGGGGGTGAGTGCACAAGGGTGGCCGCATGGTAAAGAGCAGTGAATGCACGGGCGGTCAGACGCCTGCTCTGCAGAGAATGACACCTGAGGCAGCCTCGAACGGGCGACGAGCACGTGTCAGCGTGGCAGCCTGCTCATGCACGGGGCAGGCCACCGCCTTCCGTGCCCGCAGCCGACGTCGCCAGAGCCCGCGCAGGCTCCCTGACGGAGCCCTTGAGAGTCCAGGACGAGGGGCGCCTAGTGGGCTCGAAATACCACTGTGGCCCGCGGCGGATCGTTACTCTTCCACTGTGCAGTGGATGGTGGAGGGGAGATGTGCCCCGAGCGCCGCCGCCACAACTGCCAGGCGTGTCCGGACAAGGGTGCGTGCAAGGTTCTGCGCGGTGCGCGGGGGGTCCTCGGAGGGTCTTGCTGGGCAGGGCGCAGCGGCAAGGAAGGGGAAGATGGGGCATACATACCTCCTGCTTGGTGGGGTGAGTGTTCACGTCGACGTGCTTGGCGGGGAGGTGGAGGTCAAAGAAAATGAAGGGCTTCTCCGTTTTTGAGAGCAGGGCCTCGTACACCTGCACTTGCAGAGGCGCTTCAAGATGCCACGCGTTGAAGAGCACCAAACACGGCTTGGCTTGCGAGGGACTGCGGCCCGCTTCAGAGGCCGTTGCTTGGCTTCGACGGGCAAAGGTTCAGAGCTTATTGGCACAGAGCTTATGTTGCTCATATTCTCTACATCTGTGGTCAATAGACCCTTCTTTCGCAGCAGGAATATTGACGCACGGAATGATGCGATAGCTGATTCGTCGTCGAGGGCTCGAGTGAACCCAACCTATCGTTGCATAAGGAACCCTGTGACAGGGGGGTCGCTGGCCTGTGCGCAGGACCCCTAAGATTCCTGCATAGGGTCTCTATGGTTATGCTTGGAGGGACCTCGTGCATGCCAGGGGCAAAGGGGCCTGAATGCTAGCACAGCGGAGAAGAATGCTGTGCCAGGGGCATCCCACTGCGCGTAGCTCCAGGCAGAGGGTCCACACAAAAACCCTAACCCTGACATTCACGTCCGCCCATCCGCCGTTGTTGCACAGTGAGCTCCTGACTGGCTGAGGGTGCAGTCGAGCACAGGGAGGCGTGAGTGGACTTCGTCGCGCCGCACGGCCCGCGATAGGTCGAGGGACCTCCACCTTCTTGCAGGCGCGCTCGAGCAAGGGGCAGCCGACCAGACGGTCGTTGATGAACAGCACAAAGATGGTCTTCTTGGATCTGGTGGCCCAGGGCATCCGCCCAGCAGTGAGCCGTCCGCAGAGCGCCAGGTGCGGCGCATCCGCCCAGCAGTGAGCCGTCCGCAGAGCGCCAGGTGCGGCGCGTCGATGAAGATGGGCGCCAGGTGCAATGGGACCGCCGCATAAGCGAGCGGACCTGGAAGCAGACGTCAGCGTGGGACTCGAATCTGGCGCAGACCGACTAGCAAAGTCGAGGGTGCGGGGCGGTGGGCTCGACGAGAACCGAATTCTCTGTCCCGACAGAGATGAGATCACCAAGTCCACTGAGCGCTGGCCTAGGATGTGGCAACACAATGTATGTCGATGACAAGGATGGGCAGGGAAACTTCGCGTGGTGTCCAGGAGCCGGGATCCGCGAGTTGAAGGCCAGCTGTACACTAAGCAATCCCGCTGGTATATCTTGTAGGTGGAATCAATCTTCACGAGCTACCAGAGACCCTTGGCTTGTGTCGTGGCAGAAATAAAGTGGGATGCGCGCTGGATACCTCAGAGCGGAGGTGGAGACACCGCGTAGCACAAGCTACCGACACTCGGCTTCGTAACATGGGAAGTGGGTAAAGGACTCGAACACGGCGAGTGCATGCGGCCATGGACGGGGTCGTGGAGGGGGCAGAAAGCCGCCGTGAGGATGCAGCCGGGATGGTGAACTTTAACAGCAAGGGAATGGAGCGGGGGGTGGCGGTTAGGTTACCCGTAGTTCGGGCTTGAGACGTATCCCTCCACCGAGAACGCAACCTGGTCGTCTTCTTCCATTGCATCCGCAGCTGCGGGAGTGTCCACCGAAGCGGAAGCGTCAGCGAAGCCCTTGACGTTCATCTCAAATGGCAACAGCTGCTTCGCGACGGATGGGCCAAAGATCGCGCGGATGTTGTCGAGACGCGAGTTGCTGCACAGCGTGTGCACGTCCAAGCGCTTGTCGGAATGTTTTTTGCATGAGAAGCTGACCCCCGTCTTCAGCAAGGCGTAGCGCCCGACCTGCAGAAGAGCGCAGGAAGAAGTACCTGTCACAATCGTCCAGTGGATGGCCAGGTTCTGGCACTTACGCTTCCGAACACACCTTTGAGTATCGATGCAAACGTTTTGAGAACCTGAAAGTGGAAAACGTTTGAGTGGAATGGTTGCGTCATTTTTTTAGCTTTAGGCTTACCGCCTTTGAGGGGCATATGCTGTTGCGTCTTGGTAGGCGAAAAGATCTTCGCGCTGGCAAAGGGCTCACCACTTCCAGTATCCGCGAGTACTCTTCCGAGGAACTCCGCAATGCGCGCTTCCGGGTCGTCACGTTGTAAAACAAGTCCTCCACACTAATCGTCGTGCCTTTAACACCTGCCGGCGACCAGAGAATTACCGGATGCAGATTGAGTTGCCGGATGAATAAAAAAAAAAGGAGACCATTAAAGCGCATAAGTGCAGATTGACTGAGCGTGAACGTCGGCAGGACAGTTGGTCCGAGCCGAGTTGAAGGTAGCGGACCTGCGCATGGACTGGCGCCTTCCGGATCGAGTACGCCATCCCTATATGTGGCCTTCAAAGCGTGCGCGGCGTCTGCAGTCACAGATTGCTGTAAATGAGAACCATTGTGGAGTTCAGCTGGAAAACCCCGGACTTGCCTTTGGCAGCGCGTTTAGCCATCTGGTACTGGGCAGCAAAGCCGGCTGCGCTCAAAGTGCTTGTGCACACGTTAGCGACACATAAGCCCAGGCGAAACACACTCCTGCAAGAAGACTTATGTATTGTAAACAGCTTATTGGAGAATCTGGCTGCAACACAAGTTAGAGGTTTGTGTCGGAACGTGGGTCGCCGTTTCACTTTTCCCAAGACGTGATACCTGGCGTCATGGTGGTGACAGTAAGATGGGAGACGAAGCTGATGCTCGCAAGTGCTTCTCCACGGAATCCAAGGGTGCCAATGCCTTCTAAGTCCTCAAAACTTTTGAGTTTGGAGGTGGTGTGTCGCTCGCATAGGATGCCCAGATCAGCTTCCTAAATAATAAGCAGTAAGTCAAAACGCATTCGGCAACCTTCCAAAAAAAAAAAAAACATTAACTTATACCGCACCCGGACGCCGTGCCCATTGTCCTGGACCTGCAACAATTTATGGCCACCTTCCTTCACGAGAACGCTGATACTTGTGGATCCTGCATCCAAGGAGTTCTCGATCAGCTCTTTGAGCGCAGAGGATGGCCTCTGAATGACCTCGCCCGCTGCAATTCGATTAACCACGTCCTCTGGAAGCCTTTGAATGACTTGGGGAGCGATCTTGGACATATTAGCAACAAAAACAAGAGCTTTGCGAGCTCTCCCGAAGATTCCTCTCGTCTCACCGTCACGTCTGTTCGTGGCAATACGAATACTGCGTTTCAAAGTTTGAAGCGATTGCAGCTGTCGCCGATTTCCATTTCGAATCATCAGCGGGAATCGATCGAGCTTGCACCCATCCGATCCAAGGGGTATAAAGCTATAAACTATACCCCTCGATCCGATCGCCATCGCATGTCGCTGTCGCTGTCGTGTCTCTGAACCTGTTTGTCACCCATCGCATGTCATCCCCGCCCCCTCCCCTCGCCGCTCTGGCCATGGCCTCTGCCCCATCGCATGCGGATGGCCCATCGCATCGCATCGCATGCCATCCATCAACCATGCCAACGGTTGCGGTTTCGGGTTTTTCGTTCACGGTTTCTTCTTGTGTCTTTCTCGTTTCTGTCCGATCTCGTAACATACTAGGCGGATCGATCTCAAAAAGAGATCTCCACTAGGCCATCTGACCGTAGGATCATGTGCGCAACAATACTTCGCTTTTTCCATCCCAACATGCCATGCCACAACGCGAGGGGTGACGTCGCGATAAATGTACGCGAATGCAGTGGCACTGTCATCGTTAGCGTCTGGCGATCGTGAGATCGGAAGTTCGTCTGTGTCGCCCGTTGGGATTCGCGCTTTGCTGCTGCTGCTGATTAAGTAAGGTAAGTAAGTAAGTAAGTAAGTAAGGTAATTTGGTCCGGTTCGAAATCATAAGGAGCAGAGGTACATCACATCTGTTACTGTTTCAAAGAACCAACGGAACTTATTCCGGTGAATTCAGTTAAGTTTTCGTATTGTAGAACTGCTGCCTGAACAAGATGATGATCTTGTTTTTTTGTGCGAAACGCATATTTTGAAAAATTCCCGGTGTATTTTCCGACGGGTTCACGTGACCACAACAGGTAAACTATTATGTCATCAGCATGCACCTCGAGCTTGCGTACTTCTAGTTTCGTATGTTAGCAGTCGGCACTAATTTATGCTGCGAATCAACTGAGTTCCGCTTCATCCCCGTTTTATGCCAACATCGTCCACGTTTCCCGCGGCGCGGCAAATTTGCCTGTGACCCCTCGAGAACCGTTTTCAAAACATGTAGACGACAACCACAGCGCTATTGTTGCGACAGGTACAGCCTATCGCGTCATTCATCGTGGACAGCAACAATAAAACGTCGCACTCGGTAATCCAGCGTGCGGCTGCTGCCTGAGGGTTTCTTGACGAATACCGAACTCCACTGAGGCCAACATATAAGTGTCTACAACTCATACATACGTGCAAGATGTCATCAGAACACAAACACTTCGGCACCAACAGACGTCGTCTGAGCGAAGTTCCAGAGGAAGATGCGGACGCCGCGGACGAGTTCGCCACTCCACTCGCGATACCGGATGCCTCACGCATGGGCGCACCTCCTCACGCCTCACAACAACCCTCTGAGGGATCGACGAACCCTGAAATTCTCGGCGACAATGAAGAAGAAGGGGAACTTCGTGCTAGACTTCAGATGGTTGAGGCGGAGATCCCGAAAATCGAGGTTCGCTGCTAAGAATGTCACACCTCTTTTTATGGATCCCCTCACTCTGTGCATATTATCGCGGGCCTTGTCTATATGCAATATGATATTATCTATGATTCAAAGCTTTGGGGACCCTGAAGTTTGGTCCCATTTTTATTGTCATAGTAGTTTTGCCATTTTCCAACTATACTTTTCTCGCTTGCGCTCTGTCACATTCACGTCCCGCAGAGGGTCAAATATACACAGCGTACGTGTTTCGGAACCTGCGGCCGTTCGATCGGGGCACGCGAAGGCAATCTACCGTAACGGCGAGAGATCGCACGACTTGCGGGCTTTCAGAAAACTTCCGCCGCTGATCTGCAAAGAAACTATCGGGATGCTTGGATCCTCTCTTAACACTAGCTGCCAACCGTTCGCAATAACACGTCGTCAGGTTAGCTCGCACCCTCAGAAGAACAAGGATGCTGCTGTCTCGCGGGCCTTGTCTTCTCACCTCCTCCCTCTCCGGGCTACAGGCTCAACTTGCCGAGGCGACGGCTTCCTTTGAGGCCGCGGGGCGGAGTGCATCGAACCCGTCACTCGTGGCAAGAGAACTTCTCCAGGTAGAGATGGTGCTGAGGGTGGAGAAGAGGAAGGTGGCGGACTTACAGCAGTCCCAGCGCGAGGTGGATACTCCTTCGCACGCACCCTCCCCAACGTTGGATTTCCTGTTCCGCCTTTCAGTCCAACTGCTTTCTCGTCGTCATGATGTCGCCACGCAGCACGGAAACGGAGTCGCGGATCCGTGCCACGTCCTCTCCCCGTGTTTCGAGCGGGGTTTTTTTGCCAGGCACTTGTGTCGTCCTCTCTTTCGGTGCAAGAGATCCCCAGGCCCCGGTCCCTGCTTTTGTGTGGGTGGTGACCCCTCTGCTGACGAGGGCATTGGCGGGGGTGGCACCAGGCCTATGAGCTGCGAAGTAGTCTCCGTGCCCTACTCAATACTGGGAGTTCGGACCAGCTTGATCTGGAAGATGGAACCGAGGAAGTCAAGTCGGGACAGTCGAGTGGGCAGCTACGTGTTGCGCCCAGTAGTGACAAGGTGTGCTGTGTCTTCGTGGTCTCCCCCATAGTCCCGCCTTTCCCCCTCGTCACCCCCCCTAATGCATTGTTGAGGGCACTGGCCCTCTTGCACTTCAGTATGCAGTGGTGTGGGCGCAAAGCTGCGCCTCCTCTTTCTGGGATCAATGCCCCTGTGCCTTCCTTCCCGTCACACCTCTTGCGCAGCAGTCAAGACGCGCGTCGTGTTTTAAGGTTGAATTCCTGTGGCCCCGCCCCTCTCTTTCACCTGCCCTTCCCTGTGTGCAAAACCCTGCTCATACTTGAATCTTGACTATGCAGTCATCTCTTACTTCCCCTCAGGAAACACGTAGTCATGGAATCTATGGGCTACCAAAGTCCGATTCGAGCTGGCGCAGCATAGGGAAAGCCTTGACAGAGACGGGGAATGAGTTCGGTGGTGTGTGGCCCAGCAGCAAGACTTGGAGAGCCCTGGCCGCGAGGACTTCCCGGGTTTCAGCCCGCCAGCACCGGTGAGCCTGAGGCGAGGGCGGGATGAGGATGACTCACCCTCGGCCTTCAGCTGGTCTCCTCGATCCGCCCACGGCACAGCCTCTCCCACAGGAAGCAGCAGCAACAGAGGAAGGTTCTCGCCCAAAATGGATTCCCCGGGTGGTAGCCCGAGGATCAGCGACCAGTTTACCAGCTCCGGGGCTGGCGGGCACAATAGCCAGGACGAAGTGGAGTCCCCTATGGCGGCGGTGTCAGAACCGGAGAGCCCGGTGACGCTGAGTGGAACGCCGTACGAGGACGATCCAACGTTGAAGGAGCTGTGGCAGAGGATGGTGGAGCAGGTGAGTCTTAGAGGGTGCTAGCAAGGAGCCTGGGAGGGGATTACCTTGGTAAAGGCAGGTACGACCTGACGAAGTGGTTAGCATTGTAGGAAACTTCGGGTGTTCTGCGCCTGCTGAGATATGCCCCACAGAATTGCAAGCGTGTGTTTTGTTCTGAGGGGGATGGGCTTCGGAACTTGCTCCCGCAGCCTCATGTGGCAGGGCCGCGGTCATGGCCTCACGCAGCAACCCCTCCGATGCGGCCTGGGGTGTGGTTGGTTAGAGGGGACACGCGCTTGCGGCTCGCTGCGCCAGCTGGAGGTGTTGGGTGGTGTGCTGGCGGTATATGGGAACGCCAGGTGGTCGATGGGGCGTCGGTGGGGGCTGTTTGCAGTTAGTGTTGACGAGGTGTTGACCTGGCAAGCATGTCAAAGCGCTGCGTTGTCAGCAAGTGGAGGGCTGAGCACGGGGGCTCGGTCGTGGGGCTGCAGGTGGAGAAGTTCCAGCAGCAGGCCATGAGCTCGGTGGAGCAGGCGCGCCTGTTGGAGCACCAAGTTCAGCTCATCCAGGCACCGCCGACCCCCCCTTGCCCCGTCCCATGCGGCTTGCTCGCGCAGCTTCCCTGCCCTTTCTCCCAGCACTCTCCAAAGTATTCTGCTTCCTCAAGCCAGAATTAGGGTTTCTATGGCGTGAGCAGGATCGCCTGGCAACGGCAACACGTGGCCGCATGTTTATATCCTGAGAGGGGCCACGTGGCGCTTGCGATGCCGCAGGCCGACCTTGATGCGAGCATGGCGCGTGAGGTGGAGACCCAGTCCCAGGTGCCGCTTCTTACCCTCGGCTCACTTCCTGACTGCTGCGCCATCCTGACAATCGAGGTCAGGCGGCGCGTAGAGTCACGTGGCTGATGTGTCACGCCCGGGGAGATACATGGGGAGATCCAGCAACCCATATGATCGAACGCAAGGAGACGCTCGACGGATGCCACCTCGACTTTCAGCGAATGCCGCCCGGAGTGCTGTGTCGTGTGCTCCCGTGCGGTCTCTCTGAGGGTGTGCGTGCGCCCTGTGGCGGTGCAGGTGTATTACAAGGAGGGCCTCACCAACGCCATGCAGGTGCTGACCTGTGGCAACCTGGTGGCCCAAGCGGGGTTGCCACATCCCCACCGTTCCCCTCGCGGCGCCTTCTCGGTGCTCAGAAGCCAACTTCCTCTCACCTCTGGCGGACCCATTCACATCGATTTTCGATCCAATCTGTATTCGCTCGATGTAGTTCCAAGACGGTGCCTGTCCATGCAGTTCCAAGACGGTGCCTGTCCATGTAGTTCCAAGACCTTGCCGGTGAGCTGCGACGTTGGCTCTGCGGTTCGACTTCGATGGCCCTCTGCGTTCGCATCCCCACCCGCACTGGTTTGTTCCTTGCGGACAGAGGCGGCTGCTTCAGCGGCTCTGCGCATCTCGCCACCCCAGGCTTCCAACACATTGCCCCGCACTGGCAGCCAGCTGCGCAACCCCGCCGCAGCTCCCGGCGGGGACAGGGAGCGCCCAGAGCTGCGGCCGCGCCATCGCTGCAAGGCATGCTCTGCTCCTGACATCCCCTCTCCGCTCACCCTGCTCGCGGCGGCTCCTCAGATGGAAATGAACTGCTTGCGGGACGAGAACGCGAAGCTGAAGCACAAGCTGGACAAGGCTGAGAAGGACCTCGCAGCCGCTCAGATTCAGGCTGGTGCTCCTGCACATGCGCCTGCCTCATCTACCCCTGCGGCACACAGGAGAAATCGTGCGGGAGGCTTGCACCGCAAATCCATTGAGGTCATTCTCCGAAGACCGCACGGCTCACTAGAGATGCGCCGCCTGCTCAGACTGTCCAGGGGACGCGGATTATAATGCGTTGATCCTGGAGCCCAACGAGGCAATAAGCTGCCAGCCATTGATCTGGCCCCGGGCTTGGAAGAATGAGTGGCTCAGATTAAAGATACACAGTTTCATTGCAGATGGTGCTCACGCGTGCAGGTTAGGGTGACGCTGTTGGGGTGGAGGGGAGGCTTGCGGGGGAGGGCTTGCAGAACACAAAGGGGCAGCGCCAGGAACCTGGCTCTCCGGTGTCGGTTCAGGAAAATGAGGAGCGAGTGGTATGCGCATCCATCACTGCGGTATTCAGATGTTAGGGTGCCACATGTCAGTAAGGGTGTGACGTACTTGGCAGTGATTCAAGCCCTGCGGGCCGTGCTATCATCCACGCTGCTGCTTTTTCAGAATGTGCGTGGTGTCATTTTGCGGCCCCGTCATGTGCTCTTGCATGCTGCTGTCATCCCCTTGGGCGCTGCAGGCCGCGCGTGACGCGGGGTGCGTGCTTCCACCAGGAAGAGCGCCGTCTAGGGGTGTGGATGCACCAAGCGTTCATCCAATAACAATTATTTTGATCACAATTCTCCCATTTGAAGAAGGAACCACATTATATGTTATTTATGCAACATAGGGCGCTACTGATTTCTGTATTTGCAGCCTTGCTTTTGGAGGGCGTGAGCTACGGCAAGCCGAACAAGAAATGAGCAACCTTTAATGGCCTTCGAGTCTGCACGCGTTTCCCGCACCGCAACCGTCAGTGGGGCAAGGAACGGAAGAGTGCCAAGTGAGCAGAGGGAGTGGGCCTTGGTGAGGGGCATCCGATACATGAAGCTCATCGAATGGTGGGCGGGGGTCCACTGGATTTGAACAGTCTCTATCCATCTCAGTTCCTCGCCGCGTAAATTCAGGGGGGTGGAGGGGGGGGTGTTGCATTGCTGTTTTGTAGAGGCAGGATGAGAACGCGCGAGAGGAGAGGAGGATGGCGCGGATGCAGACGCGGGTGATGGAGCTCGAGGAGGAGCTGAGGCACGCGGGCAGTGCATTGGAGTGCGGCGCCCACGAGTTTAAGGCACAACTCCAGTTCCTTTCCCCCCTTCCGCCTTCCACTCCCATTCCCCCCCTCCATTCCCTCTCTGTCCCCCTCAAAAGTTCCTCCCTCCACTTGTTGCACCTATTCAATGCTGCTCTGAGGGAAGTGGTAAAGGCTCGCAGTTGAACGGATCAGATTTAGACAGCCTTGTATATGAGTGTATGCGAGTGGGATCCGATGGAACTGGGTGTGACTGACCGGGGAAATCGGACGCTTCGTGTCTCAGGACAAAGTGATGATGCTGCAGCAAGAAAAGCATCAATTGGAGGTATACTTCCCGCGGCAGTTCCCGGCAGTGGCGGCGGGCGCAGCGGCAGGGAAGTGAGGAGTTTCAGCCTTTAGGGTGTTCTTGAGCATGTTAAGGATACGCATGAGTATAGCGGGTGACACCCTGGTCAGAGGCGTGACATGTGACATGGAGTGTTGGGCGCGAATAGGAGGAGAGCCGCAACGTGCGTGACGCCAACACCCAGCTGCAATCGCAGGCAGATCAGGTGTTCCTTCCACCACACATCCCTGGGCGGCACCTGGGCGGCCGCCTGCGTACAGGGCGCCAAGGCCGCATTTGCTGGGCTGGGATGGAGTGGGGTGGGGTGCCCAGGGGGTCAGTGAGGGTGTGGGGCTCCATCCTTCACGGCTGTTGGCAGGGTTGCTTGGTGGACATGATAGGGCCGGTCTGTGCACACAGCTGTGTTTGCTTATTCGGCGTCTCATTGGATGGCAGGGGATAGGGGTGAGCAAGTACGAGTGCGGATCGATTGTGAGGATCCGATGGGATGGGCAAGAGGTGCAGGCCACAGCAAAGGCAACATTATTATCTGAGGAGCTGGAGGCGGTGCTGGCGAAGGTGCGGGGGCTTCGGTGGCCTGCGTCAGTCTGAGCGTGCACACGTGGAGTTTCCCGTTGAATCTTCCGAGACGGAGGCGTGTGGAGCCGGGGGGCAGCGAGCCAAATGCGCGGCATGCTTGTGTGGTGAGAGGGATGAGTGTGACGACGGAGTGCGACAAGGAACGGACGGGACAGGGGAGAGATCAGAACAGTTAGCTTGAGCCTTGTGGGGGCAGATCAAACAATGGGGAGGGAGATGCGTTAGGAGCGGATCGGATGGATGGTGAGGTGCGGCAGGGGCGGATCGGAGGGATGGTGAGGTGCAGGGGCGGATCGGACGGATGGTGACGTGCGGCAGGATCGGATGGATGGTGAGGTGTGGCAGGGGCGGATCGGATGGATGGTGAGGTTCGGCAGGGGGCGGATCGGATGGATGGTGAGGTGCGGCAGGGGCGGATCGGACGGATGGTGAGGTGCGGCAGGGGCGGATCGGACGGATGGTGACGTGCGGCAGGGGCGGATCGGATGGATGGTGAGGTGTGGCAGGGGGATCGGATGGATGGTGAGGTTCAGGGCGGATTGGACGGATGGTGAGGTGCGGGGCGGATCGGACGGATGGTGAGAGTGCGGCGGACGATGGTGAGGTGCGGCAGATGCGGATCGGATGGATGGTGAGGTGCGGCAGGGGCGGATCGGACGGATGGTGAGGGTGCGGCAGGGGCGGATCGTACGGATGGTGAGGTGCGGCAGGGGCGGATTGGACGGATGGTGTAATGCTATGCGTGAGCCTAACAGAAGGTCCGTGACAGCGGCACCCTTTGGCGGGCGGAGACAGGTGGCGGAGGTGGAGCAGAGCAACGAAGCGCTGGAAGATGAGACCGGCGACTTGACGGAGCGCGTGGAGGAACTGCTGGAGACAAACAGCCAGCTCGCCCACACTGTGTCTCGCGCACAGAAGGAGAATCAGCTCTTGGCACAGGGCCTAAAAAAGGAGAAGATGGAGGTGGTCGCGCGACAGGAGGAGGTGGCTGAGGTGCGGCAGGCGGAGGAGCGCGCGGCGAGGGAGCGCGACGCCTGGGCCTCCGCACATCAGAGGCTGAAGGAGCAGGGCCACGAGGCAGAGCAGGATGCGGCTCAGCTTCACGACGCGATGACGGCCATGGAGCAGAAATCGATCGAACTGCAGGCAGCGCAGGAGGAGCTGGTGCAGGCCAAGCAGCAGGTACTGCCCCGTCCCTGGTTACAAGGCCGCTCCGTCTGGCAGGGGCATACACGCCTGCCATCAGGCACGCACCCTGGTGCGCGTGCCTCAGTGCAGTTGCAGGCGGTGTGGCTGCCCACGTGGCCCTTCCCGCTGCCACCCATTGGCTGACGGAGATCCATCAGTGCCGTGTGTGGCATTGCACGAGGCTTGCGCCTGCCCACCGCCTGAAGCCTTGAAACAGGTGCTGCATGGGCGGACTGGGTGTTTGCACAGACTGAGGGGAGAGACGGCGCGGGGCTGTGGCGGCAGATTGAGGGGGGAGACGACGGGGGCTGTGTGGCAGATTGAGGAGAGAGACGGCTCTGGGCTGTGGTGGCAGATTGATTGGAGAGACGGCGCGGGGCTGTGGCGGCAGACTGAGGAGAGAGACGGCTCTGGGCTGTGGTGGCAGATTGATTGAGAGACGCGCGGGGCTGTGGCGGCAGACTGAGGGGAGAGACAGCGCGCGCGGCGGCATACTCAGGGGAGAGACGCGCGGGGCTGCGCGGCAGATTGAGGGAGAGACGGCGCGGGGTGTGGCGGCAGACTGAGGGGGGAGACGGCGCGGGGCTGTGGGCGGCAGATTGAGGGGAGAGACGGTGCGTGGGCTGTGGCGGCAGACTGAGGGGAGAGACGGCGCGGGGCTGTGGTGGCAGATTGAGGGAGAGACGGCGCGGGGCTGTGGCGGGAGATTGAGAGGAGAGACGGCGCGGGGCTGTGGCGGTAGATTGATTGGAGAGACGGCGCGGGGCTGTGGTGGCAGATTGAGGGAGAGACGGTGCGGGACTGTTGTGGCAGACTGAGGGGAGAGACGGCGCGGGGCTGTGGCGGGAGATTGAGGGAGAGATGGCGCGGGGCTGTGGTGGCAGACTGAGGGAAAGAGATGGCGCGGGGCTGTGGTGGCAGATTGATTGAAGAGACGGTGCGGGGCTGTGGTGGCAGATTGTGGAGCTGGAGCAACAGATTGTGCTGATGTCTGAGGAGCTGGAGAATCTGGTAAGCTGTTGACGTGGCCGATTTCTGTGGCGGCGCTGTGTGCATCATTTGTGTGGCATTGCGCTTGGACCGGAGGGTGGTGAATGGAGGGGAGGTTGGCCCGGTGCCATAGAGAAGGAGACGCCCTTTTGCAGCAGAGGAGCTCGGGTCGGCGGAGGTCTTGCAGTCTCTTTTTGTGCGCCTAGCACATGTCGGTGGGGGGGGCACCTAGCTGGGAATATTCACACCACCTCGATCACAGAGCCGCTTGCAGCATGTGCCCGCAAGTGGATGTGTGAAGCGCTCCTGGCGGATGCCGCCGCTTGGGCGCCGTGCAGAGTAAACACCGCCGTCCGATCTAACATCGCGCGGCTCTGTAACATAGCAGCACTCTCTCGGTGTCTGATCCAACGTCGCATGCCTCTGCAAGATAGTAGCGCTCCCTTGCAATGTGATCCTCGGCTCCCTCGTAAATTGATCCTACAGTCCTCGGCGCCCTGTCTAGATAACACTACAGCAAAAGGTTTCTCTGGCGTTCACTCCCATCCGATCGTATGGCGCTTGGCTTCACAAGGCAATGCTGCTTTCGTACGGCAATTTGTCTGCCAATTTTAAGGTGGTACATTTCGTAAAATTGAATGACGAGCCTGATATAATCGTACCCCTACATCCAAGGATCGCGAGCTTCGGCGTTTGTCTCAAATCGCCCTCTTACCGTTCAGATTGACGAAGTCGCCAGTCGACAAAAGTGCCACCTTATTTTGCCAGTGCCGTTTTCAACCACCGCGCGACACGCGCGGGGTAAAGCAACGTACAGTACGCACCAATCAGGACTTTGCAAGTCGGCTCACTGTGTTCGAATTTCCCTGTAGACAGCTGACACGTAGGACTGAAGGAGTCAGCGGCTAAGCGGGTGATGCCGTGGCCTGAAATCAGTCAACAGCAGCCTAATGTGAAATTCGGACACCATAGGTAGTTTAAGAAAGATGTAAAAGGGTATATGTATGCCTTTCACTTCCCGGCAGTGTGTGGGCAGTCGCTTCTGAAGCATGCGGCAGGGTAGAGCAGGGTAGGACGTTGCCGCGAGGTATGGGTTTGCGGAGAGCGCTGAATTTGGCAGCCGTCTGCACTTCCCCAGTCAAACTCATCGCAAACCTACCGTAGGCCTTGTAGTATGCTTGCTTAACGTTCCTTAAGCAAGTATGGTACCACGGGTGGCATGCATGCCTTGCGCGCCGGCACTCCAAGAAGTCGCCTAGGTCACGCGAGATGTTGATCCGCTCAGGCGAAATGCGCACCAACTGTAACCGATGAGCCCCCTTGTGTGCTGTATGTGGTACAGGTAGCTTGCAGGTAAAGGTAGTGCGTCGGGGATTCGTCTACGGCTCACTTTTTGGGAGTGTCTTGGATTTGTCTGACGCTAGCTCCCTCTCCGTGTACAGTGCGCATGGTTATTACACATGCCGGGGGACGTGTGTTCTTTGACCTTGATATGAGTACTGGCGGATCGCTGTGAACGGGGACGGCCGCCGGGTGGAAGTGGGTTTTGGGAGGCGGTTATCCCTGCGGTGCCATTCTGGCGGGCACTGCCTCTTGGAGAGCTCGGTAGATTCGTCTGTCGTGCTGCGAGGAGAGGCAGAAGGTGGTGATGTACACCTTCTGTGTTTTCCCTTGAATTTTGTGGGGAGCACTTAGGTGCCCACATGTTTCCTTTTTTTTATTTTGACATGGGGTGTCCATGCTGTGTGGTGTGACTGCATTCATGACATAACCATGGACCAACAGGTCCCATCCATCGACCGGGAGCCACTGGGGGGCATGCCAGCAGGGTCCGCTTACTCCGTAACCCAGAGACCAACAGTTGTTTGGCGACGATTGGTCACATCGTATCATCTTTCCATGCTGCTTTGCATTTGGGTTGGGATTATGTATGCGTTTGTGGTATCTTGTCACGACCCCGCCCTGCTTTTGATTTGCTTCTCACATCCGCTGGGATGATGGTGGGCTGGCTTTTGTTGGCCGATCTCACGCCGTTCAGTGGTAGCTTGTATGCGAGTCTGTGCTCACTCATGCACCGTGCGGGTGCGCTGTATGTGGTACAGGTAGCTTGTATGCAGTCTGTGCTCACTCATGCATATGGGTGCGCTGTATGTGGCACAGGTAGCTTGTATGCGAGTCTGTGCTCACTCATGCACTGTGCGGGTGCGCTGTATGTGGTACAGGTAGCTTGTAGTCTGTGCTCACTCATGCACCGTGCGGGTGCGCTGTATGTGGTACAGGTAGCTTGTATGCGAGTCTGTGCTCACTCATGCACTGTGCCGGATGCGCCAGGCTGTGCAGGCCAGGTAGCTTGTATGTGTAGTCTGTGCCTCACTCATGCGCTGTGCGGGAAACATGTATGTGCACAGGTATTGTATGCGAGTCTGTGCTCACCGCACCAACAAAGTGGTGCGCTGTATGTGGTACAGGTGTAGCTTGTATGCGAGTCTGTGCTCACTCATGCACTGCAGCGGTGTGCGCTGTATGTGGCACAGGTAGCTTGTATGCGAGTTCTGTGCTCACTCATGCACCGTGCGGGTGCGCTGTATGTGGTACAGGTAGCTTGTATGCGAAGTCTGTGCTCACTCATGCAATCGGCGGGTGCGCTGTATGTGGTACAGGCAGCTTGTATGCGAGTCTGTGCATGCACCGTGCGGGTGCGCTGTATGTGGTACAGGTAGCTTGTATGCGAGTCTGTGCTCACTCATGCACCGTGCGGGTGCGCTGTATGTGGTACAGGTAGCTTGTATGCGAGTCTGTGCTCACTCATGCACCGTGCGGGTGCGCTGTATGTGGTACAGGTAGCTTGTATGCGAGTCTGTGCTCACTCATGCACCGTGCGGGTGCGCTGTGCGGATGTCAGCCCTCACGTGTTCATATTCGCGCGAGGAGGGCGAAGATGATCACGTGAGGGTAGACATTTGCACGCAAGTGAAAGAGTGCACGCATGCCCGCCTTGTGATATGCCTTATGCCATGCATTGCAATGATATATTATGAGAATACCACCGCTGCTCCTGACCCAAAATACCCACCTGCTGCTGATCTGAGTCAGCAGCAGCGGTGTATTTTTGAAGTGCAGCCAAGTGATGAGTGAATCGTTTTAAATTGTTTTGAGATGTTATCACTTCCCACGTTCCCAGCACCGGTTTCTTTGAGTCCGATGACTCCGTACATGTAATTGAACCGTCGGATCGAAAACGATTTGTAAACAGTGTCTCGCGCAATTCCCAAGTCATCATCTTCCGCAAAGTGTCCAGTTGGATTTGGTCATAGAATGGCTATACTCTGCTCCGCGCCCGATTGACCATTGATGACGCAAACGCAGGTGACGTCCAAGCTACGAGAGGATGCGGAGGAGCAGAATCTGGTGACAAAGATTCGGGAGCAAGAGGCGGACCTGCGGGAGGCGTACCAGCAGCTGCGGGAGGAGCACAGCCAGCTGCGGCAGCGGGAGCAGGAGGCCCGCGCTGCTGCCACAGAAGCGGAGACGGAGCTGGCGGAGGCGGCCAGCCAGGCAGAGCAGGCCACCGCGGAAGGCTCCGCTCGGGTACCCCGTTTTTTGCCCCAACTTCGCACTTAGTCTGCCATCTTCCTTTCCCCTGGCGCTGCCGTCAGCCACCTCCTCCTTGGGCAGAGTATCACCCACGCACATGAGCTGCTCGGGCGCTCTGGGAGCGAGGGCACCGGTAGCCAACGAAACTCGCGGGAAGATGCGCGCGCACCCCCATGCCACCGGCGCGGCGACGTAGCAGACTGCTGCGGCTCGAGGGCAGCTGCAGGGTGTCGTGGGCGGTCATGAGTGGGATCGTAGCTGCAGGCGCCTCAGCCTCATTTGGACGGTGTGCTGCGCTCTCTAATGGGAATGCTCACCCCGCCCGTGTAATCCCACTCAACCCCCCCCTCCTTGCGCATCGCATGATCCTGCTCAAGCAGGCCCCCTGCGCATTGCTCAAGCGGGGCCGATTGCATGATCCCGCTGCTCAAGGCCTCATGGAGGCATGATGTGGCGGCGCAGATTGAAGAGCTGGAGCATCAGATTGAGGCCATGGCCGAGGAGATCGAGCGGCAGACCCAGAAAGTGAGACACGCGAGCGTCTCCCCCTCCCCCGAGCCGCACCAGGCAGCGATGCGATTCTACTCTCAAAGCACTTCGAGATGGATGGCACTGCTGACGGGGTTTCAGATCCAATGAGTCGACGCATGGGAGCCCCTGAGTGGACCTGGCGCTGACAGCCTTGACTTCCGCTTTGTGATTTGGTGCCCCGGATGCTCAGGCCTCGACCTATCGCGGCGCATCTCCCATCAATGGCAGGGCACCTCGAGGAGGCCGCGCCAGTCGCCCTTGTGTGAACCCGTGCCATCGACGAGGTGGAAGGTGGCGCTCGATGTCACGGGAGGAGGGGGTGGGGGGGATGGGGATGGGATGGCATGGCAGCTGGTGAGCACAGGGAAAGAGATGGTGGAGGCGGAGCGGCTAGCAATTCAGCAGCACGAGACGTGTCAGGTGGTGGCGCAACAGCTGCAGGAGAGCGAGTCCAACCGTAAGCGCTCGCAGACGATGGCCGAGGAGATGGAGATTCACATCGACCACCTCACCGAGGAGCTGCACAAGAGCTCCGGCCAGGTGCGCGCACCAGTCCGCGTGGCCAACAGAGGAAGGCATCCGTGGTTCGGGATCTCCCCTGCGCCCACCCTGCTCGCCAAACCTTTTTTTTTATGGCGGCCTGCAGTGCGCCCGCCGTAGGGGCTGCGCCGGATGATGGGGGCCTCCCTACCGCAGTCGCCCTGGCAGCATGGCGTGTGTTTTGGAGCTGTGCAAATGCTGGGATTCTTGTGAAAATATGATACGCATCCGCCACCACCAGAGTACAATATGAATCTGAACCGCTCCCGCGCATCCTCTGCCGCTCACACAGATATTTTCTTTGCGGGCTACTCTTGCGATCGTGCCACACTTTCGGCGTCATACATGTGGCATCATACATGTGGCGTCATGCTGCGGAGTCTCTCTGGCCTCTGCGAGCACGAGGGTGCCCTGCGGATCACCGGGGCCTCGAATAGCATGATGGAAACATCGCGCCCGAAATGAAGGATGCTGTTTGGCGAGCGCATTCTGGCTGCCATGCCCGATGATTGGCCGGCACTCACCACCTCCCCTCCCGGCGCCTGTTTTCCAGGTGGTGTCTGCGGGGGTGAACATTATGGAGAAGGAGGCAGAGGTGGAGGCGGCGCAGAAGCAGGTGCAGATCGCAGGTCGGCGTTTGGAGAACAGCGAGAGGCAGCGGCGGCGCACAATGAGTGTGGCGTTCTCCCACGCCGCGGAGCAGGCGGAGGCCAAGCGCGGCGGCTCCGTGTCCGCTGCGCCCCCGGCGCGGGGCTCGGAGTCCGCGGGGCGCGCCTCCGCGGGCAACCCCATGCAGCTGCAGGCGCTCATCATATCCAATCAGGTGAAGGACGAGCAACTCAAGCAGCTCCGGGAGCAACTGGCCGCCAAAGAGGCGGAGGCCGCAACAGAGGTAAGCAGCGCCGCCCTGGCTGTGGAGGCCGAGGCGAGAGCACAACGCATCCCGGCGATACGCCTTGCCTCGGGGGAGGCCTCCTTTGGGGGGCGGGGGGGGGATAGGGGCGTGGCACCTTCGCAACGGGTGGCAGAGAGCCAGACAGACAGCTGAGCATCTCGAACTCGGGAGAAGGGATAGCAGGGCGGCCCAGTTAGGAGCAGGGATCGGGGATCAACCCTCTAGATGGAGTTATGGTGAAAGAAGTCCGCGGAGAGGGTGGGAGGCCGGGCTGGAGGGCGAGGACTGGCAATGATTGAGTCGAAGCATTCGGCGGTGCGCGCGCTTGCGGGAGATCCGGGGACAGAGGTGTGAGCGGAGGGCGGGAGATCCGGGGACAGAGGTGTGAGCGGAGGGCGGGAGATCCGGGGACAGAGGTGTGAGCGGAGGGCGGGAGGGCGTTTGCCAGGCTGTGGAGCAGCGTGCACGGGAGGAAGTCGAGGCGGCTCGCGAGGAGGTGGGGAGAGCTCGGGGGGAAGCCGAGGCGGCGCAGCAGGAGGTGCAGGCGTTGCATGGACACCTGGAGCAGCTGCACGAGCACCACCGGCGGGAGATGGAGGCTGTGCGGGAGGAGCTGCGTCAGCTGCCACTCGCTGCTGACTCTCGGGCGCTGCGAGTGCACGAGCAAGACCACAACTCGCAACTCGAGGTCTACCGCGAGGTACCCGCTGCCCGTGCCAGCCACAGGGTTCAACCTATCATCTCCGCCATCTCCGCATCTACCGAGACTCTGTGCTGCGGGCAGTAGATCCGCACACGCACAGAACATGCCGACCTCTTTTGTGATCGCCATTCCATGAGACACACTGTATAACATTCAATCGATAGCATTTCTGCCGGCAACCTCCAGTAGCTGCCAGGCGCACTGACCGACAGACTCCAACCTGGTGTACGCTATCTCCACTCCTCGTCCCTGGAGTCTGTCCAATGCCCTAGGAGCTCCTGCAGCTGCCCCCGCCCTTCACCAAGGGATGGACAGCCTTCTCTTCAGCGCCTGGTGCTTCCTGTGACTCTCTCTCAGGCTCAGGACCACCGTTAGCTCCGCGCCTTCTGTCAGCGAATACTCCCGCCGCATCGCCGTGCCCGTGCGCGGTCCCCCAAAGGCTGTGGGCACAGCGTAGATCCAAGCCTGCAACTGTCTCTAGCTGCAAGTCCGGCGCCGGTCCGCGCCCCAAGCATGAGTGCACTGCCGGCAATCAAGTGCTCTCTGCCCTGGCCTCGTCGGCTGCCTCCACTGCAGTGCACGCAGCCAGGCCATTCAGCGCCCGAGCCACAGCATGGCCCTTCGCCGTCCCCGCAAAGCCCATGCTCTCGCGGCGCGTTGATGGCCAAGAATTTAGGCTGCATCGATGCCGCCTGCACCTAGCGCTTGTCCAGTAGCGGGGTCACAAACAGGCGGACCGTTTCCTCGGTTGCCGGCAACTAGCTGCACCCTTCACATTCAAAGAGCTGCCTGAACTGCGTTAACTCCGGGGAGGAGGCACTGCGCGTCGACTCCCACAGAGTCGCACCCGGCATCCACACGGGTGGCACGGTGTACTGACAATCCACTGACGAGTGCGCTGTCCCCCGACCCAACTGTCCGGGCCCAGCACAATAACCGCCTCACCACCGGCCTTCGCCCATATCCATTGCCTCGCCAGGAGCATCGACTCCACGTCTTCGGCATCCTACAGGATCTGCGCTTTTCCCTCGGCAAAAAGGCGTCGTCCACGACATTCGGGTACCAGGCGTTATCGTCGATCAGAAGACCGCTTACCACTTCCCAAGTTTAAACTGTTAATGACAGGTGTGTATCAGGACCTGATATTACCAGACTTGATAGTACTATGAAGGGTGTTGGGGTGGGGGCTGAGCATGGCCAGACTGGGAATGGGGCCATGGACGATGGGGAATTCCGGCCGTATGTGGATGCGGAGGCACGGTGTATAACCAAGAGTATCCCACTCTGGGAAGAGCTGGGCGACGTTCATAATGAGCATGAACTTCAGCAATTGGTGGAGGTGAACAGCGTACATCCGCTTGCCCTCCTATGAGATCGAGCTCACCTCTTGCTATCGTACCCCTGAGAAGCAAGCTGCCCCGAGTTCTCACTGAATGTAGCACTGGGCGTGAAGAGCAGCACGCGTGTTCTGTGTCACAGATAATGGCATGTGGCACACTGCCTTTGTTTGGAGGTGTGCATGGGTTGGTTTGTTGTAGGCGGCCTTCTGGGCATGCCGTCGTCCCGCTGATCCCTGTGCGCCTGGTTACTGGAATGTGCTAGGTGAGAGATGAGAGGGACATGGCACGCGCTTTGTGGGATGCGCATCAAGATCGTCAGCACGCGCAGAACTTGATGCTGGATTATCAGCGCATCATCGATATCTACCGGACAGAGATGGCACACCTAGCAGACGAAGGGAGATGACATCTATACACCACGCGCCGAAGAAATAGGCGCTGAGGAGTCGGACCTGTGTGCCATCGGAGCTGTGATCATTAAAGAGGATAAAGCTGCATCAGGAAGTAGAATGTTACATGATGTTGCCACATTTATTGATGTGAAAGTTACCCATACCAGTTGTGCGTGATACGTGTTCAGGCATCAGTATACACTTTGCCAATAGAGAAAACCCGCATGACGATTTTATTATCTACTGTGAAGCATTGCAGACCGCCCCCGAACAATCAATCTGCAGTCTGCACATCTGATGAAACAACCCACCTACAACCTTGCATGTGCCATAGGGCATCTGTCATGTAAATGTTTTTTTATTCGACGGCTAGGATAGTAACTTATATAGTTGACATCTTCGAAAATTCAAAGTGCATGTGTACTGTTAAACATTGTGTTGAGAATGCCACATGGATGTCTGCGACTTCCCTCCAATCTGAGATTAAGACGACGCTACTTTGATGCCGCCCCGCAAATATGTTCCTTCCGCGTTTTCGGCACATGCTACGGTGTCCGTATGTGCGCCCACCAAACATAAATAATGCGTATCCTATGACCCGAGTTTGCCAATTTTACAAATACTAGGGCAAGGAGTGTCACTGCGTACGTGATTATATATGGGATTTCCCGAGACCTTTTGCCAAAATTAGTTAGGAATTGCCGTATGGTTATTATGTTATGGATCACACCATTGTGAATCCCTTGGAATATGGCATCAATAAATTATTTAGCTGAATTCTAAAATTCGCCATGCTGACCCGTCAACATGTTACTCTAAAATTCGCTACTCCTTCCTCGCCACTTCTACATGCTCATATATGCTCTGACAGTTTAAGCGGGATATTTTTAAACTTGGGCACTCGGCTAACATGTGCAGCATATTATGCCGGATCGCTGGTAGCCAGATCAGCAATAAAGAAAAACGGAGGTGTGTCGGTACTCCAGACCAAAGTAGAATGCGGCAGCGCACCAGGCTGAAGCGAGTCGGAGACACGACAACGAACCATCACCACAGAGCATGACAGAGCTCCCGAAATACGGGAGCAGCAAAGCTCAGCACAGCAGTTCCGAGCGGGTTTTTAGGTTTCAAGTATTCATTTTTTCTGTTATATCAATTCACTCTCAAGTTATCCGTTCGAAACCGCAACCTTCTGGCTAACACAATATTCACGTCCGAGGGATGCCGGCTGTATCTTGCTAGAATCAAGTTCCCCATGAGTTCCACGAGTAATGATTCAAAACATCGAGCGGTCTATAGGATCGCAAGAAAACTAAGAATAAAGTTGACTCTTACCCCAAATATGCGATGTTCTTGCATTCTAGACTTCACTATAATGCCTTTGCTTCGACCTCAAGCACGGCGGTCGCACCCCCCCGCAGGAGCAATGCGACAAGCGGGAGAGAAACAACAGATTGAGATTAATGAGATTTGAGATCGAGTCTAGATTTCGGATTAGATTAACTTTTACTTACCCAGCCTCATGACACATCATTCATCATACATAAACATAAACGATCGAGACAAAAGAGCAGAGGTCGACAGATTCGAGATTGCAGATTCAACATCGAAGATCGAACATAGATCGAACATGCAAAGGGAAAGCTCAAAGCAATAAGCATAATAGCATTCGATTCAAACAAAAACTGGTAAACCGAATTCGGAACTCGCGTCGGAACTCGGAACTCAACTGGAAACTACCACGCGACGGTGCGCGTGGAACTCCCGCTTCCGTGACACATTACTTGGACATTCTGAAATGATATTCTCAAACATTAGATATTCATATTATATTGTAGGATATTTTTCACGATTCTGAGGAGAGCCTCTTGTCTTCTGAAGGAGTTCAGCCTCAGACTTAGGGATGCGAACGTGTCTCGAGATTACTGAGACACCTCACACCAGCCCACGCGATACCATCTCTTAACATTTTTACGAAGGACGACCGTTGAATTACCTCCGCTTGTTTTCCAGCAGTTCTAGGAACGGCCAAGATGGAAACCATGGTGGTGGCTGATGACGAAGCAAATCGAATTTCTATCTGATTCGTGATTGCTGACCCGGAAGGAATGCACAAATCACAGTATGAGTATCACACCATCGACCATGTGAGATTGTGAGTATGAATCTACGAAACGGTAGATCAGCAGAGACGAGGTAAAACATTTGAAAAGCACATTGGGCTTCCCCCGTTGTATTCGCGTAGCATTGCAAGTTTTATCGTGCGGATCATTGCCTGAACACTAGCTACAAAGCATTGTTTGCTGATGGACAAGGCGTGCACTCATAACCACACCGTAGTGGGCAACGCACGGAGGGTGACCATCTCATCCCGACGTGCCACAGCCCTAAAAAACAATTCAAGATGCATCAGCCTCTCACGTCAAACGGCCTTCTTCAGAAAACGGAAGTATTCCGTCAGGTCTAGCCCACAAATATGCCAAGCAGTTAAATTGGAGAATAAGGTCATAGAGAACCTTGAGGTAACATGTGACGAGTTCGTATGTAAAAGCAGCCCTTCTGTCGAGCAGACCATTAGACAGATGGCGCGAGATATTGAGACCACTGCGGACGGAAGAAGATCGCTAAATCGATTTGTTGACGATGTCATCTACAAGGTAGGCCTAGTATTTCCTTTGAGGAATATGTTGAATAAGAGCAATAAAGATTCGTTTGCTAACAGGACGAGAATCGAAGCTACACCGGTCGAGATAAATACTTGCGGAACAACTATATCAGTGAACATGTGGACAATCAGTGGACAGTAGGTCATCGACGGACACCCTTGCTGTTGCCAAACAGCAAACTGCCAGTGCTGTTTTTGTGCGTTCGGCCCCACATGGCATGGGGGCAAAATGTTTGGTGTGTTGCGCATGAGTTGCCTCTTCAGCAGCGCATTTTCGCTTTTCGCAGGCAGGATTCGTGAGCTAGTTTCTCACCTATTATAAAATATGGCAGTGTTCGTTAAGAAAAGTCCAGTCCTCTGCAAATGGTTGTTGTGCTGCTTGTGCTCCTCGAGTTTTCGTCGCAATGCAGCTGTTGTTTTCAAGCCTTCAACTGAAGTGAGCACTCTGAGGACACTGATGTGAACCATGCTAAACGTTTTAGAACGCTCCTGAAATGTTCTACTGTATTTCGGGTACTGCTTACCGCAACCAGGGAACACATGGGGGGGGGAAACCAAACACCTGGTCATCTATTCTCGAATCAGTTTTTTGGTGTGTGAGGGTGTGCGTCTCACTGTGTGCGTGTGTAAACAGAACATCACAAACTTGAGCATGGATAGCAACGACGTCGCAGTAATCAGGTGGAGACTGAAGGGAAGCAACGCTGGAGGAAAACTTGATATGGTGAGAGCATACCTGTGAATCCAAGAGTATACGCTGGAAACTCTCAAGTGCTTTGCTATGTCATTAGTGTTCTTTCGTCGGCAGCGATAGTTTAAGGCGATGTCGCTTTGCAAGGCTGTTCCACTGCATGAGCCGATATAGTGTAGTCGTGCTGCCTGTATCACCAAGCGTTATAACCTGCAGTCAACGCGATATTTCACCCCTCTTTGACACCCGGGAGATTGTTACAAGGCCAAGGAGTCTTGACGCAACCCGGAAGGCCCTTGCAGGTGTTTACTGAAAAATTCAAGCTTAACGTAATAAGCGGACGGGTTATGGAGCACACAGTTGCATGGTGAGTTTATGATATCCTTAAAACATAGGCAAACATTCGTGTAGATACATATATATACATATATATGTATGTTATCTAGTGAATACCGGTAGATATTGCGCTTGATAGAGCATTTGGTTGCTTTCCCGCGAGCTCTGCAGAGTTGCATGTGTTAAGTACTGTCCATAAGCGTTGGTGCACCTGTTGACGTTGTCATGGTTTCTGGAGGGGCAGGGACTTTGGGGAATCAGACGGCGGTGCTAAAGCGGTCTTCAAAGCAACGCGTGTGGCATACAGTTACCGTCAGGTTAGTGCGGCTGAGATACCCTAGCGTAGTATAATGATACAGAAGTCACTTCTGTACGATATTATCTTCGGCACTGTTTGGTGCTTCGCGAATATCCACGCACGCACAGCCCTTAGCTGTTGGAGCACAACCTCGCGTCTGCGATCCTGTTCTGGAACTTGGCCACGTGTCCCACTGATGTCCTTGGTTTGCTGCTGCAGGCCTTGCAAGACGTGACCGACGATATGGCGCTCCCAGAAGAAGAGGAGTCCAGTAACACGACCATAACAGGAGACCCAACGGATCCTATGAAGGTGCCTCACATTCTCCCTGCTCAAGTCGCGTGAAACGAATCATTAGACGTTTACAAAAGCATAGCGTACGCATTGGTTTGTGCAAAGCTATAAACCTGGTGTTCTGCGAGAGCTTTCGCAGTGTTTCGTGTAGTTGTGAACCTGGTTAGCCTTAAAGAAAGTGGAAGAGTTTTCCCTTTAGATCTTATGGTAAAAACCTTACTTCTCCCTCGTCGTTTTTATTTCATCCGTGCAAGATGCGATTTTAAGTGCCTATCGCCTGCCTTTATGAAGTAGTTGCTGTTCAGATGCAGTTGTCAAGATGCACGTTGCGGGTGTGTGGAGGATGCTCAACACCTCTGCAACCTTGTATAGTTGCCGATTTCGTGCATTGCACAAGCATGTTATGGAGTGATTAGACACTGAGCGACCATTCGTTATAATTTGCTTGACGTGCTGGCTGGGCCTTCCTGACATCACGAAGTGGGTGGTGGGGGAGTAAGGTATTATTGCAATCTCAAATGGTTGCTGTTCTTGTGTAGTGCACAAGCATGTGTTTTTGTGTGGATGGGTGGGTAGGTGGGGGTAAGGTGTTGCCTGTACGGTGCAAGTGCTTGCAATGTGTCTCATGCCACTCACTGCGCCTCACGCTACTCGGTTTGTGGGAATTGAACCGACAGTTTTTCCAGCAAGAGGACACCACCATGCAGGTGAGCCTCGATTCCTTTCAGTGGCTGATACACGCAAGTGCGCGTGCGTGTGTGTGCTTATCCTTGCGACTCCTTTGGCACCCCGTAGCCACAGGAGACTGCACTATGTACCCACGCCGGGGATCAAAGGATTCAGCACACATTTCGGGACAGCTATCCGGATTCTCCCGAGCTCACTAGTGAAGAATGGGACCCCCTAAGCGTCGCTGAGCCACCAGAGCCCCTCTGCATCTGCACCGCCAGCGCACTTCCGCCTTGTGCCTGAAGCCGGTTCATCCCTGCCCCCTGAGCTGCGCGAGCCATATCTCCACCACCCCCTCTGCCTGGAAGAACTCAATCAATAGTTTGTCGCAAGATAACTGATGAGCGAGCTATTGTGTATTTGCCAAGTTGTGATTTGGGGTGTCCATACAGGATGGATACACTCTGGGGGGTATACTTCTCTTTCTCTGGATCATTGTGAAGGTGCTGACTTTCATCAATGACCCAGTCGCCATGAGTGGCGGTGGCGGTATGTTTTGAATCAGTAGTTACCAAGAAGCACAACCTCATGCAAAAGTGACAATTGCATGCTAATCGCGTATGATTTGCTCGCAAAGGTTGGACGGTGCAGCAAATCAAGTGCAGCGGTGCAATAATTAGGGTTGCGGTGCAACAACGGAAAAATAGGGTGGAGGTGCAATAAATAGGGTGGTGGTACAATATATAGGGTGGCGGTGCAATGAATACATAGCCGTGACATATGTTGGAAGGATGTGTTGGCATGCCTGCTGCTGTGGATTAGTTGCTAAGATATCTTCAATACTTAGGTATTTAACATTCATATGATTTAAATTTCAGAAAAATGTGGCTTCAAGTTGGCGTATCATGACTCTACTCCACCATATTTTGAATAACTGCCATTTATATAAATCTCCAGTAAATGCTAATTTATGTACTTTTTTGTTTTCCACTGCCAATGTAACATGAATTTCAACACATAGCATCTATGAAAGTTAGAATTTATTTGGCGTGGTTTACTTGTCCACGAGGAAGTGGAGCAAAGCATAAACTTGACACTGTCAAGACTACTGATCAAATGAACCTCAATTTTTTGTTTGATGACGTGTGCGAGCAGAAGTGTTGTATGCAGATTTATTTCCGTCATCAGTCTATACTGCCCCGTTGCAATGACAAGAGGAGAACAGTCAGAAATCGTCGTATGGAAATTTATCTAGAAGCATGTGGCCCACCATGAACAACATGATAGTGCAATAATATGTACCTTACTTAAGTACCGTACCAAAGGGAGGTTCGCGGGGGTGAATTTTGACTGGATATGATGAAAGAATTATGTGATGTGCTTTTAATGTGAGGTGCGTGGTATTTATGTAAAAAGATGGGCGCAACGTGGCGGTACCAAAAAAGAAAGATTGCAAAAACTATGGCTGTTTATCAAATGTAATGACCGTTACCCTAGACCCTGATAATGGCGCCAGGTCGGTGATACCGCATATCTACTTTACTTTTATGTTACATATGCGTGGCGCCATCCATTATGGTGGAATCCATTAAACATTTTATGAAGCTTGACTGAAACGTGACTGACAAAAATGATGCCCTTGAGATTCGCTTGCAGTGTGGCATGGCATATGCCATCGTAGCCATCGACCTGAACGTTTACAGTTAGGTCAGTTTTGAGAAGGGTAGTAAGGCAAATTAGCGTGTGACATCCCTGCTGAGTATTAGATTATGCCATCTGATGAAAACATGTCAATGTCAACAGCACAACAACTTATGCGATCTTTGATTGGAATCGTTGATTTTTGGTGTTAACCAATGAAAATCGCAGGTGATTTACTTTCTGAAAATTTTGACTGGTTGGACAATGAAACGATTTCCGCCAGTGTCTTCGTTTCTTCAAGGATATAGCAGGATACTGGACTGGTAAAGACGGATGCGGATTTTGGCGGTTGGAAGGCTGCTCGCTGTGAGTAGTGCTTCGTTAATTGCGATTTTGTCGGCTATTACGGTACACGTCTCCGTTCATCCGGTTTAATCAATATTTCATAGTCATTTTCATTTTCACCGACTGACAATGCAGGTTCTGCAGGTACAGGCACGGCAGGGTACAAGCGCCAAACTCTCTGGGATCTTGGCACGAAGCTGGCCGTAAAGCAAGTCGCTAGATCTTGGCAGAAAGCCGGGATAACGGCGTTTCTGCTTACACTGAATATATTCACACGGTGAGTTATTATTTATTCGGTTTGCTGATAGTTACAGTGAATTACTATTGATAGGAGAAAGCAATTCAGTTATTTTATGTTTCTTACCTTTCTCGTTCTGACACTGATTTTTGTATTTTACTGATGGCGCATATATATAATTTTGCATGTCCAGACCTCGCTGGCAGCTTATCTCATAACGGATTTGGTATTCATTCCGATGCCGAAAAACAGTCGCCTTATACACCTACTCTTCATGATGAAACCGTGTGTTCCATAAGTGCTATGCTTGCTACGAAGGAACGAAATTTGTAATGAAGGCTCATGGCTACCAGTGATTGATACCTGAAATTTGTCGAAGACCGAAGGGTCATATAAACATTTCTCATCAGACTACAATAATGTGTAATACATGAGATACTGTTCTTCAGGGGAGGAAATCCATCGGAGCATAATTATTCAACCGAATGCGTTAGCTTTCAAGGAAATATTAGAGCGCCTATTCGGCACTGAATATACTTTGTACTAAGTTCATCATAACATTCGCAGGCACGTCCAGATGAAGTATATATTCGAAGTACGACTGAGTAATCTTGGACTACTAAGGAGCGTTTGCAGTTGCCAGTATCATTCTCCGAAGCCTTTACCTCCAGGTAAAATATTTCGCTAGACAAAGGTAAGAAACTCTCTCAATTGCTTCGTTCATTGCTGTTTTGTGATTGGGCACCAATCAGCACTGCGTATATTTGTTTGCATGACAAATTTGTCATTAACAAATTCCTTTAGCTAGAAACATGCACATGCCTCAGAATAGCAACCGTGTGGCCGCGTTGGCATTCCTATTCATCAATCTGAGTACTCCTCCTCTGAGTGCCACCCACCCGAATCGTCATTGTCGTCATCATCATCCTCATAATCCGAGCCGACTTCCCACTCGTAACCATGGCCGCATACACAAACCATGCTGGTGCATCCTTGAGAGCGGATGGTGGGGACGTTGCATGAAGGACAATACTGAATATTGTGATCCTGATGTACCCCCAACAAAAAGAAATCATCCCCTTGAATGTCAAAAAATGAATTCCTGACCACTATTGGCAAATACAATAGATCGAGTCAAAGTGTAGCCCTGTTATCCAATCAAGCACTGCCGCTGAAAAACTTTGATTCACAACACAGCTGCTAGAATCCGAAAGCCACTTTGGCACAGTCAGCACGAGGTGGAGATAAGTAGACAGAGAGCATGAACTCAGGGGAGCCGCGATGTGCTTCAGCCAGCATGTGATGGCAACAAGTAGATGGAGTACACGGACACGGGCGTGCAGAAAGTGACTGACACTGCAATATGATCGGAAGTGGCGCAGCATGACAGTTGCCAACAGATCCACCCTATCAATCCGGTTCGCTTCTTTTGAGCCAAGCAGATGTCCACACAGTTACCTTGTATTCAGCTCGCATTCTGTCCTGACACGTTTGACCTGGATGGTGGCCAGCCATTTTGCATTTGAAACAAACACGGACATTTCTGCAGCACCGATAATGGACCTGCAACCATCCCCAGCAGCGCTTCACGTATGAGATTCATAGTGTACAAGCCAATCCTGCGGCGCGATTAATTGCGCCCCGTTCACGCCAATCCCGCCCGGCGTGATTGGCGTTGTGAAAAATGTCACGCCAATCGCGCCCCATAGAGCCTACAAACTGTAAGGTATATACTTCAACCATGTTCAACAAAGAAAACATAGAAAAACATACTTCTCTAACATTTGGCGTGATTGGCGTGTAACATACTGATTGACTATCTGCCTCGGTCGATATGGGTAACAGCGCATGGACAAATCCCCGTTCACACGATTAAAGCCAAAACAGGCATCTACCCTTTTGTGATCACGCGCTGCCACAGAACATAGCGTGCGGTGAGATCGTCCATGCAAAGAGGAGAGCAGGTGCAAGCTTGAGGCGATGCGAGGTCTGCGTGATCATCAGCCCACCTTTGGGAAGCGGCGCAGGAAAGCCAGCTGCAGGCCGGCGCGCCTCTCCACGTCCTCCTGCGACCGTTCACCACCAACAAGCGGTCAGTCAAAGCCGTCCTGATAATGCTGATGATAATGCCAGCGGGAGATCTCCAAACTGTCCAAACAGCGACGTTCTGCACGGAGCATGAAATTGGTCACTCGCGTGCCATACGCCACAGCAAGGCATGAAAAGGAAATGGGTAGGTTGCGGACCAGCTGCGCGGGGATGACGTAATTCATCAGCTTCTCCAATTCCCGGGGAGGCTTCTGCAAGATATGCGACGAAACATCTTCAGGAGATGCTACTGAGCGCTATGATATCACATGCGTGGCTTGCCACGTGACCCACAGCAGTGTTGCATAACTGATTTTGAAACAGAAGCGGAAGAAGCCTTGCAAAGCCATTTCGAAAGGCATCGCTGTCTGCATGAGTGTCCGTCATCTGCATGACCATCAGTACCCAAGATGGGAGCCGTGGCAGCCAGCATCGAAAGCTATGCAATGGGGACAGAGTAGATCCATGTGATGTGCAGCACAATTCAACATTCTAAACATGACAGAAGTCATGGGGAAATAAATATATGGTGGTCGCCTTAACTTCCAGTAGGCAAGGAAGCTGCATCCATAAACACCGGTAGAGATGCGGAGAAGCTCAACAGGAAAGATCCACAGCAGACTCATGCCTGATCATCTTCATCTTCGCATCTTCCGGCAGCGAACACCTCGGCCAGCACCTCCACCACGGCGTTCGCCTCGAGAGTCCGCCGCGCGTAGCGCTTGCAAGCCCTCTGCAGCTGTGGGCGCCAGCGGAACCACGGCAGTCTCAGCGCGCCTCAGGGTGTGAAGCGCGCAGGGTGACTTGTGCGGACACCCTGGTGCATGCAGCTGCAGGCGCCGTCACGCAGGTGCGCAAAGCCGTGTTGCACCTTCTTGCGATCCTTGTCGGCCAGCTGCAGCAGGAACTCCTTGTTGCGGTCCGTCAGCTTTGTGCGTGCTTGCTCAGCGACGTCATCCTGTGGATCGCGCGCCCAGGTCCGCACTGCAGTGTCAGCCGGTTGCAGGCGGCATGCAGCTGGATGCACTCGCTCAGCACTCTTGGGCTCTTTCGCAGGCAGACCAGCAGCCAGGACGCCCGGCTGGGTACAACATTCGCGCGAGGATGAGGAGACGCAAGCACGCAGCAGGGCAATGCATGGAGGGCTGCGCGTGGCACATAGCTGATAACAATACCCACCTCCACGAGACGGGACTGAGTGTCGTCACACTCGATGCATCGCATGCTGAGCGCTGCCTTTGCGCTTTCATAGTACATCATGTACACGTCAGGCGCCACAAACCTGTGAGCTCGGCACACCCGTCTATCACAACGGAGAGCACAAGTGGGCAAAAAGAGCCTCAGGCACGTTCATTGATACAGCCCTATGCATAGGGTTCAACAAATTCTCGAGCTTGTGAAATTCGGATTTGAATCCAGAGGACCACCTGATATGATGGGTGATCGGGTACATGATCAAGACATACAACTATCAAATGTGAGCCACTTCAGTTCGTTGTGAATAAACAACCACTTGAGTCAGTTGCGGGAAAGCAGCGGTTGGAGCAGCTCGTGTTGCACGGGGCTGAACGGACAGCTTCAGTACAAAATAGATATAGGACTATGTTTCCCTTTGGCTTGCAGCTGACGGCATACCTACGCCACGTTTTTGTTGGGATATGTCGGGCACAGTCTGGTGCTGGGCACTTGATCGCCACGCAGGTGAACCTCGATTCCTGGGAGAGACAAGTTCAACCAAAATATCAGAATAGTGTGCGCCTTCCCCCACACTGAAGTCACACGGGGCAACCGTGATCTGAGCCAGGGCAAAGTTCAGCGCCCGTCGGAGCGCCTCGGCTCGCCGTCAGCGCTCGGAAAATATCGGCCTCAAAAGCTGGACTTCACGCTTCAGGCCCAACTTTCAGGTGGGCAATGTTGAGGTGGGCAGCAAGAGCTGGATGGCGATGAAGCCAGATATGGAAGGCGAAGAGACTAAGAGACCAGCCTACCTGCACTTTCGTTTTGAGATAGTCCATGAGGCATTGGTGACAGCACTTCAAGCTGCACTCGGGACTCTCGCAGAGTTGTTCCCCTTGGTGCAGGTCTGACGTATAGCACGGCGTACTTTCACACGACGTGCAGGCGCAGCGTCCTCCCGGCTGCACCACCGTAGTTGTTTCCAGACAAATGGCGCACTGCACGGGACTAGCTTCTTGAGCAACCTTGGCTTCGCCGCAATTCTCCGAGGGTACCACCACTTGGTTCCCGTAAGTAAGCGTCACCGAAGCAGCTGCGCGCACAAGTCCCAGAGCCGAACTTTAGCTCTATACGACCGATCAAGGAAGCACACAAAGACACGTGGGTATTTTTATTCTATCCCTCCTTAAGGTACTCAAAGTAGGGTAGAAGCGAAATCGCTCGGAGCTGAACTCGCGTGTGTGTTCATCACAGAAAAACGAAATAAAACGGTGAATTCCTAACCCTTGTAATCTGTCGATATGCCATCTTTGCGTTATGCCAACGAATGAATAACACTTTTTCCGAAACTTGATATAGAGAGGCAACTTTATTTTTGAAATCTGGACAAGAAGTCGTGTCGCTGAAGTTTTGGCAATACCCAAAAAGTAAATACCGTCATACGGATCCTTGCGACTTGCTGATTTCGTGCAGAGACACTCGACTTAAAACCAGTAGCCGGTACTGCACAGAGGTCTGGAGTTTGAGCATTCGCTTGCCGTTGCAACCCTATGGAGGTGCACGGAAGTCTGTCTAACATTCAAATGAGAAACGTACCGAATTTTGGCGTCACCGGTGCTGCCTCAACAGGCTCCATTTTGCCGGGGACCAAAGTGAGACGGCACTCGGAAGACAGGCTGCGTGTTACTACCTGCTAGTGTCACTTATACTACTCAGCGCTGTATCACCGCAGGTTATGAAAGATTCACCCGGTCCGGAAAGAAAAACCCGGTCCGGAAACAATTTCGCAGCCGCACTCACTTGCATTCCAGAAGAGTGACCCGCAGGAGCTTCAAGGACGGTTACGGTCTTCTTTGCAGGAGCCTCCTTTAGAGTCGTGTTGCCTCGTGTCTGGTCGGCCGAAATTGAGCGAACTAGCTCTAAGTTTTGGGCAGCCGCATGTTTTACGTTTGTGGGGCTCACGGTATCCATGGAAGTTCGATCAGCAACGCCAATCGCTCGGTTAATAGAATTCCCCATACGATAGCCCCACTTGTCGATCACCGTGAAACCAAAAAGGATTGTTTACTGGGTGTAACTCGACTATGTGAACAAAAGAATAGGAAGCTGTTAGCTTTTCATGGAATTTACTCAAACGAAAAATGTAGTTCGTAGCAGTTCGGGAAGGATATATCTTGTTCAGCATCGCTTTGAGTGTGTGCCTATGAGTGTCACAACATGAATCCACTGGACTGATGCGACCGTCAAGGTAACAGCATATATATATATATATATATATATATATATATATATATATATATATATATATATATATATATCATAACTTGATTAATTGTGAAACTCTTGAATAATGGTGAAGATGAGAACATATCGTCATTTCGATCAGAAATTCAAGCAGCTGTGACGATCGCTGACTTTTGATTGTGTCACAGGCATCGTTATGTATAATTAGAAATTAAATACGCATATATTGACCTTATGAAATATCATATCACGAGTAATGCACATGCATTATGCTGCCATCATGTTCCATCATCGATAGTGCCATTCGTGCATCAGCTTGCATGTTGTTTGCACGATGTATGCATGTTGGCCGTGCATCCACAGGGCCTGCAGTGTAATCGCAGGAGTCGAGCATTCGCGAAGAATGAAATTTTTCATGCGTACATACATCGATAATCTACCATGCCGTGCATGCATGATGTATAATCGATATCGAACATGTGCATATATGCATACTCGATTACATAAAGTATGCATATATTGGATATCGATTATATATCATGTGCCGCATCCAAAGATATTGCATGAGCATTACAATATTGATCATCTACCATGCGGGTACATGCACTGTATATATATACGAAGTTTATATACTTCGTATAGATATATCCGTTATCCAACAGTGTCCGGCAGCGCCAGCGCTCCATCTGATACTGCATCCGCTGCGCATGGCGCACATGTATTTACAGCCGTCGTCGCTAAACGGCATAAACGCAGTGGCAATTCGTGCAGACATTTCTGAGTTCATATGCATTGTGTGGACGCGCATACATGCTACAATTATAAAGATACGCAAGTGGCACAGTGTTCTTCCTTTTAATACATTTATATTTGCAGACGTCGGGCTCGCATGTCGCGATGCGATCTAGTGGTCTCCCTTCTACATCGTCTGCATGTCGAACACGCATGGTGCAATTGTGAAATATATCTGCCTACAACTCGCTTCCTGTATCGCAACTGTCGAGCCTGCGTGTCGGTTGGGATGCTCCATGCATCCAACGGGATATCTGCCAAGACGCCATGCGAATGGAGACGATACACATTTGAATTCAGCCATTGGCACTACCATGCGAGTATAAAATGTCAATCATGACAATCAAGCACATATATTCAAGCAAATGCGCAGATGGCATCACGATATGCAAGTGTGGCATTTGCGATACAGGAAGCGAGTTGTGAGCGTGTGCTTGTGCGAATGGGGTATATGAATAGCAGTGATTACTTGTGCTTCGATACAATTTAATTAATAATTAGAAATCCCTCAGATGGGATGCTTCGCTGACAAGTGGCATTACCAATTTATACACCTGTGTGATAAGATCAGATTCTACGCTACGGACACGTTCATGAATGTACATCGGAATATCCGATATATATATATATATGAATTGAATAATCGTCATTCGGGAGGCATAGTCAGCCACGTCGGCTGATTATGGAAAACAAAGCAACGCCCGATAATTATGTAGAACATAGTCACCTACATGCATGTACTTTTGTGCACCGTCGGTGCGTATTTTCTATTTTTTATTTTCGTATACCTCTTACCTGAAACCCAACGTATATATATTGTAAACGTGTACAGTGACACTGCACAGCTGAAGAGGCACCGAAAGCAATGATGAGATATTGACAATAATCTATATGCAATGCATCGTCATCTAGGTATTTTCGATGCAACTTGAATTTTACCAATTCCAATACTTTCAACGTTGACACACACATATGAAGCGTTGTAGAGCGGGGTTTGATACAGTCATCACCAGTAATTAAATGGGAGATTTGCTGAAAAGAATTTGCGGCCGCGACGCGATAGATTTGATATGGTACCCGCATCACCGTAGATTTGATAAAACTCTTACCATACACCGTAGACTTGAATAATCGTCAAACTCTTGAATAATCTACTTACTTTAGGTATATCGATATCCAGCATGAGCATGTCCATGCTCGTCCACTGCATGCCCATTAAGAAATGCCACCACGTGTCAAATAGGTGCAACAGACAGCAGACAAGGGCTCTAACCAAGGGGAGTAACTATAGTAGTAGCGGAGGAGGGGGAGCAACTGGATTTCTTAACACTCACTGTGATCCGCCCGAACCGAAACCCAGATCTGAGCTCACTGTCACTTGTTGCGCCCAGACAGTGCCCAGCGCCTCATTTTCACCGCCTAAAATCCGGGCGCAACACAGAATTCGCTTGCTCTGAAAAACGCGACTGTCGTGTTTCAAAGCAGGAATGTGCGTGTATATAGTTCCTTTAGAGTTGCACTTCTTCGGGCAGTTCCAAAGTAGCTAGTATAGAAGTTATTCAAGGAAAAATCGTCTTTCAACGATTTTCCCCCATGGAGGCTTCAATACGCACGTTCTAGACGGACATTCTGGCCTGGCAGATATATAGTGCTGAGGTAATATATATCTAACTGGAGAGATAACCCCTGAGTTAAGGGTTACGGAATCAGAACGATAAAGTGTGATAGATAAAAGAGAGGCATACATAAATACCTAACGGGTGTTTCCCGTCTACTGGTGACGGTCACCCAGCCTACTATAGGAAGTGACAGGTGACAGTCTTTACTGTCGGTGTGTCATATCCAGCATGGCCCGTTGCGAGCTAAAATGTCCGGAGCGATGTTCATTTACGTTATGCTGCCGATTGCGCAAGTCATATTCACCAATAATATTACTATTTCACTTCTCGCATACAATATCTCAGTTGTTGATCGTTCAGGATGACTGATCGTTACTTTAAAAGATACACTGGCGGAAGCCTCCCGCGGATGAAGTTGAGCATCATTCTTCAAGAATGATGCTCAAACCTAGAACGGCAAAATTCTGAAAATTTGACATCGATTAAATACCAATTGCGCATCGTCAATTAATTGATATATCGTCCACTTTTTTTATAATATACAAAGACTATGGGATATTTGCTCAGTTTTCTTGTTTTCCCTCTGCAGCAAGTGAGCTCGCGTCTGGGTTTGGCGGATCACAATGTTAAAAAATTCAATTGCTCCCTCTGCTCCGCTACTACTATAGTTACTCCCCTTGGACTAACGCGAGGTACGCGCGACTCGCGACGCGCGAGCACTTGACGTAGCGGGCATTCGCGGCATCCCGGGCGGGGTGTACATTATTGAGTACTCTGGAACCATTCTCCGTACCGAAATAGCGCAAATATAGCTTAGATTAGGGTTTGCAACGCAGATGAAGCAAATAGGCGTCCGGAGACGTTCAATGATCGGTCGAGCTTTACGATAATCAAGTAACGCAGACCTCGAATCGAATCGCGGGTAGCCACGCGGCTCGTCTGACGACTCCGGGAACGAGACACGAGAGAAGGGCATTAGCGGTGCATCGACGCGGGCGTACGGTCGACCATTGATAGCATATCGCAAGTATGGGGGCTACGCGAAACCCTCCATCCGTAACTAACAAGGCATGGAATCAATTGTTTGATAATCTGATACCATCAATATATCAGAATGTCAGAATTGCTGGATTTGACACTGTGACACTCAAAACTGTCACATGTCACTTCCTATGGTAGGTTGGGTGACCGTCACCAGTAGACGGGAAACACCCGTTAGGTATTTATGTATGGCTCTCTTTTATCTATCACACTTTTACCGTTCTGATTTCCGTAACCCTTAACTCAGGGTTTATCTCTCAGTTAGATATATATTACCGACGAACCATATATCTACCAGGTTTGGCCCCACTTGCGCTTTATTTAGCCACTGCGAGATTGCCACCATGAGTGGCTAAGCTCGGACGCCTGGGATGGAGTGAGGCGCTCCGCGCGTGAGAGTGCCGGCAGTCACGGGTATGGCCTAAATTTTATGGGTTGATTTACGGCACGCCGCACCGGTTGGAGAACGATTTTCTTACGGGACTTAACGTTGGACTGGTTTACGTTTTCTGGTTGGATCCCACACCGTTGCGTATCGGCCGCCGCTACCACACGACTTCCCGGAATTATTTGATCTCTCACGGCTGCCGTATCGGCGACCCACGCGTTTCTTGGCCGCCCGAAACTGCCGCACATCTCACGTTCCATTGCCTCACTCCGCCCCTTCAGTCCTTCTCACGATGGTTGCTTCTACTCGAGCCACCGCTAGCATGGCGAATCGCCGACGCGCACTAGCCACGATTTTTGATTCAGCAGCTGCGAGACACGCCAACACTCCAGCCACACCGCCGGCAGCTCAGCCGGCTGCCAATTCAGCAGGTGCTGCGTTCCTGGCCTCGGTACGCACACTTCAACGGGAGCACTTCGACATGAAGGTCTCCAAGTCCGTCCGTCAAAAATTATTCGAGGACAAGAACGGGCGATTTTCCGGGACTGAGTGCCACGCGTCCGCACTCTTCGCCAGGATGGTCTCTGCACTGCAGACGGCATTTGTCACGGAGGACATTGGTTTTGCACCCCTTTTCCTGCTGGACAATGCTACCCTTCCCGTCCGCGTGGAGGCCAACGCCTTGTTATTGTTCTCCGCGCTTGAGCTCATGGTTGACCCGACGTCACCCGCAGCTGACTGGATGGACTCCTCGCACTCCACCTTCCCGAGCGACGGTAAGCGGGTACTGCTTGAATTTGCCCGCCGCATGATCCCGGCGGGTGACCCCTTTCAGGGTCAAGCGGACATGTTGAGCATCCGCATCTCTGCGGGCGTGGACCCGCATGACAAGATCGGCGACTTCAACGCCGCTCTGAAGGCTGCGAGGACGCGGGCGACACTCCAAGATGAGGACGTGAAGGCGCTGTTCATCAAGTCCCTCGACACCGTCTTCTACCAGCCGGTGGTGTCACGGTTGCTTCTCCACGATCAACGAGCCGCTCACGACCTCCTCACGATTCAACAATGGGTGCGTGAATGCTACTCCGAGCACGTGCGGGCGGGCACCGCCACGGCGTCCGCACACCGCTACTCTCACGGCACGCATTTCATGGAGGGGGCCGCCGATGACTCCGGTGGACCCGGTGAGCTCGCGGACTTGAGGACGATGGTCCTCGACTTGAAGCGTCAATTGGCCGCATTCCTCGACACCGCCGAGTCCGGACCGGCTCCGCGGGGATTTACTCCTCGCGCGGACAAGCCGGACCGCCGCATCAAGACTCGTTTCGCGGCCTCGCCCCTCCCCAAGGGAGGCAATTGGTCTCAGTCCATCTCCAAGAAGGTGGCCTTCCATCGCGACACCGGCGCGACCGTGCCGTACTGCCAAAATCAGGTGTGCGCGAAGGGCAAGGCGCGGCATTGGCATCGGGACTGCCCGAACGGGGGCCGGACCGGGCTCTCGGCCTACGCTTTCGCTGAGGAGGCCGAGAACTCGGTGTTGGCCGCAAAATTTCAACATGCCATCGACCACGACGACGCCGAGGAGTTCGACGCCCTTTGCATGCTCGCGGGCGGGAAGCCGGACATCTTCGCCGACCTCTCCGCGTGCTCGTTCTGCGAGGAGGACGGTGAGGCCCTCGTGTCCGCCGTCACCGAGTTCTCCGAGTTGGCGCGCGCGGCTGGGGATTCGACATTCAACGTCAACACCTTCACTGCCGACTTGCCGGTGGTGTCGGAGCCGCTCGCACACTCCCCGCCCGCGTCGGTTGAGTCCGAGGAGGAATGGGCCGGTCCGCCGAACCCCTTCTGCCCTCCTGTCACCCGCACGTTTGCCGACTTCATTGAGAGCACGGGGATTGCATTGGTGCCCGACGAGCCGGCCCCGAGCATGAACTTGCTCTCCGCGGTTGAGACACCGGAGCGCGTGAAGGACTACAAGCCCGCGACCTACGCCGCGAGCGACGATGACGACGAGGATGCCTCGGTGGCACCGCCGCGGCCGCGGTACGGCTGTGGGAACGCCATTCCGGGCTTCGGGAGGTCTCTTCTCACTTCATTCTTGGTGTGTGCGCTATTTGTAATTTGTGCCACCGCCGCGCCGCACACCGTTGCCGATGTCGGTGGTGCCGGTGCGCGCACATGCACGGCTCCACCGGTCGGTGGTGCTACGTGGGCTGCCTCAGCAGTCCCAACCACGGAGGCTTCGCCGACTGAAGTAGTTCATGACGTGCCGTGTGCTATTCCGCCTCGTCTCCACCGGCGGGAGCAGAGGCGGCAGGGCCTCTATATGGCTCCGGTGCCGTGGCATCCCGGGCCGCCGCCGCCTGCCGAGTTATTTGAGGACGGTCCTCCGCTGTCGCCGGCATCGTCTTCAGATGACGAGGCCCCACCGTCGGGCAGCACTTGGCAGCACCCCGGTGCGGTGCAGCCTCCTGTGATCGAGGATTCATCAATTTCTTCTACGAATGATTCACCACCGGCCCCGGAGGCCGGCAACTACTTCACCCTCACGCTGCTCCGAGCCGGACCGCCGGCTCCGAGAACCTCTAGTGGCTGAGATTGATCACACCGTGCCTGCCTAGAGATTAGCTATGGAGTAGCTTCCTAGATGCATGTGCAGAAGAGCTCTCTGAATTTGAGCTGTGTTTAGGGTTTTGGCACCTAACAACAGTATCTGACAATCTTTGCTGTGAGCTGGGACCGCCCTGACCAAGAGTACAGGCCCCCAGTTGTGCTACAGTTTCCTCCTGAAGTTGAGTAGGGAGTTTGTTGCTTCGTTTCACTACTAGCTCCGGTCACCACCCTAGGTGGTGTGCTGGATTTGACACTGTGACACTCAAAACTGTCACATGTCACTTCCTATGGTAGGCTGGGTGACCGTCACCAGTAGACGGGAAACACCCGTTAGGTATTTATGTATGGCTCTCTTTTATCTATCACACTTTTACCGTTCTGATTTCCGTAACCCTTAACTCAGGGTTTATCTCTCAGTTAGATATATATTACCGACGAACCATATATCTACCAAGAATCAATTGATGCCTATTTGATGCACAATCAGAATATTACAATCGATTGATACCCACCTCCGAGAATCACAATCGATTGATGCCTAATCCGAATTATCACCATCGATCGATTTGTTGGATATACCCCTAAGACCCGGGATATATTCACTCAGTGATAGTTTTCTCAGAATGTAATCAAGTTGATAAGTTAACCCGTTATAATTATGAGCATAAACCGTTAGGGTTCTGGTTCGGGTGACAGTCATAAACACTACTACGGGAAGAGTCACAAAAGTAAGCGGTGTGACTATTCCAGCACACCACCTAGTGTGGTGACCGGCCAGTCGAAGTGGAAACTTGTGAACAAACACCATCTACAGCGGTGGAAATCCAGCTCTAAGGGAAGGCCTGTCCTTTCTGGCACGGCTGTTCCCAGTCAAGAGTTGAAAAAAGCTGAAACCGGCCCGTGATCGGACCGCTCTGCACATACAGCTACGGTCAATCTCACTGTGCAGGAGCGGCACGATTAACTTCCTAGCCACTAGTAGGCGGTGGCAGTGCAGCGCCAGCCCGCAACACAGTCACGGTGCCGTAAATTGAAGTTGCCGATGCCGTGATTGAATCATTCGTGGAGTCACAGAAGAAATCCGAAAAGTCTCGATCGCCGTGTGATGGACCTTCCCCTTCCTCCTCGTCTGTAGTAGGCCCCGGTGAATAATCCGGTGACGGTGGAGCATCCCAATACAGCGGTGGAGGGGGCGGGTGTACCGGGACATAAAGCCCGATGTTCGCATTGTGAAGCCCCTGCCGAGCACGGTGCCGGCCGTGCCGGCCGTGCCGGCCATGCCGGCGCGGTGGAATAGCAACCAGCGCCGCAGTGCCCAAGCCGGCCTCGCAGCATGCCAAAGCCGTAGAAGATAACGGAGATGTGCTCGTAGCTGCCTCAGCAGCACCACCGACCTCCAGGCCGGTGTGGCCCGGTGCGCATGCCTCGCCAAGAGCCGCAGCGGAGAGCGGTGCCGCGGTGGCACAAACGCAAAAGAACGCACACACCATGACGACAATTGCCGAAGAGCGGCCGAACCCCCAAGGCGGTGTACCGCATCCCTGTCGAGGGGCCGGAGGCTGCTGAACCGCATCCTCACTGTCATCAGTAGGGTCATACCCGGCAGCAGACTCGTCCACATCGCTGTCGCAAGAGTCGGTCTTCGACTCGGCGTGCATGTACCGCATTGCCAAGTCCTTGCCCTCAGCCGTGATTAAAAGCCCGCCCATCTGCGCGATCCTGTCTACGAAGCAGAGGTCGGGCTCGTGTGCGTGCATGGGGTCCGCCGGCATCATGACACCGTCGTCGGACGCCTCTGACTCGTCTGGGTAAACATGCGTGATTGCCGGCGGCGGTGGAGCCGGCGGTGGGTCTTCCCGGACATGTGCGCAAGCGGCAGCCGAGGTCCCGCTCTCAACACCGCCTACCGTGAAGCCCCCCATGTGGGTGACAGGCTGGCAGTAGGGCAGGAAGTCCTGCAACGCACCATCTTCCCGCTCCGGCTCGAGCCCGAAGGCACACGCCGAAACGCCGTCAAGCATCTCCGGCTTGCCCCCCGCCAGAAGGCAGAGCGCGTCGAATCTCTCGCCGTCGTGCTCGTCCATCGCCGCCTGGAACTGCTCCGCCAGTAAGTCGTTCTCGATGTCACCGAGGGAGAAGCTGTGGAAGCTCCCTCCAGCGCCGTGCTTGCCGCCATTTGGACAGTCGCTGTGCCAGTGGCGCGCGTCGTCCTTCTTGCATGTCGAATTTCCGCAAAACGGGACGAAGTCGCCGCTGCCTTTGTGAAAGGCAACGCGCTTCTTCCCGTGCGATTGCGACCAGTTCCCCCCAGCCGGGAGGTCACCAGCTGCAAACCGTACACCGGAGCCGCCTCCCCCGTTGCCGACTTTGTTCTTGTCCGCCCGCGGGGTAAACCCCTTGCTTGCCGTTGACCTTGTCCGTCAAGATCTTCATCTGCCGCTTCACGTCGAGGATGATGGCCGTGAGGTCGGACAGCCGCGAGCCGTCACCGTCAGTGGCCACGGCCGCTGCGGACAGGGTGGCAGTGTGCGTACCGGCATGGACGTGCCGAGCGTAGCACTCGATCACCCATTGCTGCATGGTCAAGAGGTCCACGGCCGCCCGTTGCTGATGCGTGAAGAGCCGCGACACCACCGGCGCGTAGAACGACGGATCCAACGCCGTGATAAACAGCTCCTTCACCTCGTCATCGTCCAAGGTGTTCCTCCTCCTCGCGGACCGCAAGGCTGCGTTGAAGTCCGTGACGGACTCCGACGGGTCGGTGTAGGCCTTGAAGCGGACGCCAAGGAGGTCCGATGTCCCCTGAAAGGGTGCACCGGAGTCCAGCAGACGACGCGCGAATTCCAGTAAAACCCGCTTGCCGTCCATCGGGTGCAGCGTCGCAGATGCCTCGAGCCAGTCCCCCGCCGGAGAGGCGGGACACACGATGAGCTCGAGAGTCGAAAATAGCAGCTTGTTGGCCTCGGAGCGGACGGCCAACGTAGAGTCCTCCAAGTCGAAAAGCGGCGCAAATAAAACGTCCTGCGCCTCGAATGCCTCCTGGAGTGCAGGCATCAGCTTCGCGAGGAGCACCTGCGCGTTGGACTTAGTGCCGGTGAACCTCTCATATTTCTCACGGAAACACTTCCGGATGACGTGCTTCGCTACGCTCTCGTCGAAGCGCTCACGGGTCAGCGAGCGAACCCCCGCCAAGAAAACTGCCTGGGCGGAGTTCGCAGCCGGAACACCAGCTGCTGCCGGCGTAGCCGGCGTTACTGAATTACGTGCGGCAGCAGAGTCGAAAATCGTCGCTAGAGAACGCCGGCGTGACGCCATACTCGAAGTCAATCTAGTCGCAACCATGATAAAAGAGACTGTTGTAGAGACGAAGTGAGGGAAAGTGGGACGAGGTACGGAAGGAGCGGCGGCCAAAAGTCGTAATGCGGTTGTCGAGGAAAGCAAGGAAAGCTGTGGCGTAAAAAATTCCCCCACGTGCATGTGGATGCAGAGTGACGCGGCCAAGGAAAGTGGTGTCGGATCTGACCAAAATTTCCAACGTCAACCAACGCGTAGCGAGGAAAATGAACTCCACCTCGTGCACAAGCTTCCCGTAAATCCAATCAACCAGACATCAGCTAGGCCATACCGCTCCGCCGCGTCTCTAGAGGAGCCCCTCACTCCATCTCAAGCGTCGCTGTTCAGCCAGACATGGCTAAAACTCGCAGTGTCAAAATAAAGAGTGCGTGGGTCTAAACCTGTTGGATATACCCCTAAGACCCGGGATATATTCACTCAGTGATAGTTTTCTCAGAATGTAATCAAGTTGATAAGTTAACCCGTTATATGGGCATAAACCGTTAGGGTTCTGGTTCGGGTGACAGTCATAAACACTACTACGGGAAGAGTCACAAAAGTAAGCGGTGTGACTATTCCAGCACGATTCTCGATTTGCATTATCACAATCGATTGATCGTGACCATGGGACATATCAGAATCGATTGATATTTGCATGTGACACGCAACCACATATCGATATGTAGTATATAACTCCCTAACCGATCCTTCATTCCTGAATTTTAGGCATTTCATTCGTCGCTAATTTGGCTTCGCTGAAGTGTGTTTGAGATGAACTAATAAATATGTAAATGACGCCCATCCTCAGATTGGAGGGGGTGTGTTGGAGGCTCTCGACTCGATTTGGTGGCATTCAAAAATTGAAATTTCTGGACACGACCTGGACATCATTTTACAGTTCAACTATAGAACTATTGACTTCCCGTGTACGCCGTGTGAATCAAGATGGGTAAACGTGGACGTGGAAGTAAGCCTAACCATGTGAAACTGGTCGCCCAATGGAAAGGCCCCATCATACGGACGCAGCAAACCCCTTTCGATCGTGTTGGCAGTGCTGATATCGTTTACACGGTGCGAGAGATTAAGGCAGAGCGGGTGGCAAAAGGACCACGTAGTTCCTTCATAAAAAAATATTATATAGTAATTAGCAATTATTGTTGAAATACATAGCCTGCAATATCACGGTGTGACAATTTTTGGGTATCATATCAATTGATATAGCCTCGGTAGAATTCACAATCAATTGATATGTGCATTTGCTAGAATCGCAATCAATTGATAGTTTAATGTTAAAATCACAATCAATCGATAGCTGCCTTCTTTTATCACAATTTATTGGTAGGATAATTTAGAATATCACTATCAATCAATGAAAATTTTGGAATAATCAAAAACCATCGATGCTACTTGTTCCAACTGATTCCATGCCTTGGTAACTAACCCAGCACGTCAATAAGGCCCACCAACAATCCTTCAAACTCGATGCTCCACATCATGGGCACACGTATTGTTTCGACTGGGCGGTGGTTCCACAACCCACGTGGACGAACCCTGAAAATGACCCAACAAAATTCAAATGGCGGTTTTTTGCGTCCTCCAATCCAGACCAAGCCGCGGAAGGCGGAACCGCCGGCCCAAACGTCTTTCAATGGCCTACTAGAACCATTCAACGCTTTGCATATAGCAATGTTAAAAAGTGTTAAAGTGTTAAGGATCGAAAGATGACTACAGACGCCCGCAGTCGCGATGTTGGTACGTCATCGATCGATGTCACAGTCGATGCCAGAATATCACCGACAGGCTAAAGCAGTGATATCCTTGAGACTCGGAACGTGTCGGATGAAAATAAGCCTACTAACATCTGATAACACACTTCTTATCAGATATACAGGTTTTCGGACTAGTCTGAGCGGTGACCAGTCATACTATGACTATAGTCACTACTCAGTATACCCCCCATTGTGAGAGGGAAACTAACCAATCAAACAATCTAGTTTTCCTCGAGCAATGTAAAATAGTCCGAACTAATGTCACAAGTACCATACGTAAAGACATTGTCATCAAAGCGTCTCTAACAATACCGCTCGAATGAGCATTCTGAACGATACGAGGAGGCTGCGGAGCGAGCTCGTGGCGGGGAGAGTCCAAAGGAACATCGGACGCCAAGGGGCAGTCATAATTGACATCATCTTCAGGCTCAGATTCCGAGGCGTCGCAAACGTGAAAATGCGAAGTCTGCAAGCCAACGGAGACAAATTCCAGCGAAAAGCATGAGAACCCTGCGAAATCCATGGACAAAAAGTTCAAGACAGTGCAATGTTACTTCCGATCTTTTTACGTCGAGAGGGTGAGGACGAAAGGTCGCGAGCGAACAAAGGAACAAACAGACCGGTGAGTACTGCTTGTATTCCAGGTTCGGCCGGGTGGATGACATCTATCGAGTGGAGCTTGGAGGAAGCCCGCACGTGTTTGTCAAGGTTTCGTGGCTCAAGAAGCCAACTAAAGCTTTAACGGCCGCTTTGCGTGCGAGGCATTCCATCATAGGAGCGGATAGTGTTTCAAAGTGTTTCTACTTCTTGGACCCAGAGAATCCGGCCACTGAATTCGATCGAAAAGAACCGTTTGTGCTTGCCGAGGAGATTGCTTCTCAAGTGGTGATTCGAAAGCCTCCTTGCATGGAAACCTCGGTGGTCTTGGATCCGCTAGCCGACTTCTTTGAGCAGATTGTCCGAGATGAGAATCCCAGTGACGATGAGGCATGATAGATAAACATAGGTAAATGTAATTGTATATAATGATCGTTTTTGTTATGGTGAATTGTTAAATTCACACATGGTACATTGTCGGTACACGTGCACGCCATATATAACGCGCGTGGAGTTACTATGTACCCACGTCGTACTAAGGGGGTGCGTTCACATGTACCCAACATGCACTAGTCTGCCATTTGGTACATGGCTGGTACATGTGTACGAGACACCATGTACCCAGCATGTACTCAGCATGTACTGCATGGTACACGTTGGGTGCATGTGTACGAGGAACCATGTACCCGGCATGTACCTACATGTACCCGCCCGGTGCATGCCGGGTGCACGTGTACGCACTCGATTGCGTACACATGCACCCCGCATGCACCGTTCTGGAAGTGTGTGCCCGTCGACGGGGTACATGTAGGTACACGTAGGTACACGCCAGTCCTGTTTTCCGGATGTCCATTTCTGAAGGAATAACTCAATAGTTTACATCGAAACTTGTCAAGGATGTCTTAGTCACTCATGGCCTTGACATATATGTGAAAATATTGCACTTTTTTACAACTGGGATTTTCACTGAGTTTTGGGCCCCAAGTTGGGAATGGGTAGGCACATATGTGCCTTGTCCAAGTACATGCCGGGTACATGTCGGGTACAGTTGTCCTAAAATTGTAGGGGAACAAAAATCTGCTGATGAATAAGTGTCGTCCAAGTTCCACGAGCGTGTCAGAGTGAGCAACTCCAAGAGATAGATCGGTCGGGGCAGAAGAATCGTCCAGGCGAGAGGCAAGAGAATCGGAGCTCTCAACAATAAGCGGAGTAAGCACAACAACCTGTGCAACCTCAAATTCCCGCAACGTAGCCAGGCGACGAACCAGGGCCCTCAACTCCAAACGATTGAGTGCCTCTAACCTCCCAGACTGATGCTCCACTCTCTCCGACATACTCCTATACTCAGCCTGTGACACAGTAGCGCCAGGCGAGGTCCAACTAGATTCCACAGCTCGTCCCATGATACGGGCGGCGAACGCGGTGCGGGGCTACTGCTCGAAAGGATGGAAGCCGAGCGAGAGCAGCAGCCCCACTTCCCACTTCAACACGCTCTCTAAAAGAAAGCAATAACGGAAAAAAAAACTGTGGTTCTGATACCATGCCAGAATAGCACTGGCAGGCTAAAGCAGTGATATCCTTGAGACTCGGAACGTGTCGGATGAAAATAAGCCTACTAACATCTGATAACACACTTCTTATCAGATATACAGGTTTTCGGACTAGTCTGAGCGGTGACCAGTCATACTATGACTTGCTGAAATCTGTATAGGCAGCCCTGACCGGGAGTCCCGGTGCAGGCCCCTATTGGCCACTATGACAGATTCCTAGGTAGCCAACACTGGACTGTGACTGATCCGTAAGCATGTGCTGTGACACATCAAGGTGTCACAGGTAGCTAGGTAAGGTGGCCGGGTAATTTTTTTGGTAAATTACCGGCTCGGTAATTACCGGTAATTTACCCGGTAATACCTGCACCCAAATTGTCTTCCCCCCCCATACTTAAGGAATTCCCGGTAATTTACCACGGTAAGATGGTATTACCATGGTAAATTACCTGGATTTCGTCAAATTACCGTCGATTTTACCAAAAAAACTCCAGATCGGCGGCTGGGAGTGACACGACTTGACCTGCAACACAAAAAACCATTCTTGGTCAATCAATAACACGGCGACGGGAGAGGCAAACGAAGTGGCAATAATGGCCTCAGGTGACACCATATCCCTGACTGGGGATGATACATTACATGACTGGAAGGATTCCCACGGCACTATTCATAAAGTTCCTCAGGATATCTTGGACGCCTTGAAGACCCCTCTACGCGGGCAGTGCTTCGGACCACAACACTCATTCCTCTTGTCTCTGTTTCGTGACGTCCCAGAATACCACGTGACTCTGAACCCGAAGAAGTCCTGTGCCCTGAACGTTCGGACCACGCTCATATGCAAGTATGACGAGTCCCTCAAGACCAATACGGCCTATCATAGGATCAACTCGGGCAAGCTCCTCAATAAGATCTTGGACTGCGACAACGTACCCGACGAGGATAAGCTTGCGCTCACGGCCAAGTGCACCGCCGCGCATGGCAAGGAGTGGCGTTCGCAGTATGCGACAAAGCGTAAGGCGATGGAATCGTCAGATGCTGCAGCGTTGTCGAGTGCTGAGCAGACCGTTTTGCAAGACGTGGATCCCTCTGCTGCCAAACGTCAAGAGCGACAAGCCGCCTTAAAGGAGTATGGTATCCACACTTGCACAGAGGTGCAAGCACGGGCGTTATTAAACTTCTTGCTTGGCTGCTTTTTTTTTGCGTGCAAAATTCCGTTTGTTGTTGTAGGAAACGTTTTCTTTATCGCGTTTATCAAAGCACTCAGTCCTGGTTATGCGAAGTGGTTGCCCGGTCGAACCCAATTGCGCACCTCTATTCTTGACGACGTATATGAAGAGACACTTTTGTCGACAGATGCAGCTTTGGATAACAAGCCAGGCAAGAGGACCCTTGGCATTGATGGTAAGACCAACGCTGTGGGTCGTGCCACTTGCAATATCGGCGAAGCTAAGCTAGGCATCTCTGCTTATGTGACAACTAAGTATTTCGGGAAACGCGAGCACAGCGGGCAAGCATGTGCTGTGACACATCAAGGTGTCACAGGTAGCTAGAAGCTAGGACCGAGACCGTACCGACTTCGAGACCGTTCCGGGTATATCTAGCTTAGGGTTTATTTCTTATGAGAGTTTATCTATATTGGTTCCAGGACTGTCTGATATCCGTGAACCGGGATATTCCAGTAGGTCGTGGACCCATTCCACGCTATATTCCACAGCTGATTTGGCCATGATTGGCTAAAACAGCCGCTTTGAGAGGTGGTGCGCAACGGCGCGTTTGGGTACGAGTGGGAAGTTTGAGATGAGCAGTTTGTGAGTGCGTCTTTGAGCCGCCGCTATGGGGATTCGACCTGGACCGGGCTTCGTTGGCGCAATGTCGTTTTACGGTATAGTTCTTGCCTTGGCCCAGCATGCTACCGCTTCTTGGGCTGGTGTCTGCAGCACCTTCGACCTCGACGACGTCTTCCAGTGCCCCTCGCTCGCATGGCTTTTTTACCGCTCCTTCCGTGACTGTGCCGTCGCATTTTCCCCGCGGCCTTATCCAAACACGCCCCGGCGTGCCATTTCCCAGCAGGCTTTCAGAGACATGGGTGTTTCCACACGGGCAAGGCGGTCCCTCACGAGGGACTCAGACATTGACGCCTCACTGAGGCTAACTGACCACGTTCGCAACACGCCGACAGCGAGTTCGCCGGCTGTTAAGAGCCCCGACCCTGCTTCCAACACCGACGCCGACGTTGCGACGAGGAAGTACCTGCAGGAGCAGTCCAAGTTGGTGGACGAAGTCTACAACGGGCGGCTACATCGGACGTGGGCCAAGGGTATCCGCGAGGATATCCTTGGCGACAAGAAGCATTATTACTGTACTTCAGCGGTATGGCCGACGCGGGCCTCCTCTCCGACATGGTTGTTCAGCTGCGTACGGAGTTCGAGTCCGCTGGACTCAACCTCGTCTCGTTCGACCTTGACGACCCCCAGGTTCTGGTGGTGAACAAGATGAATGGGCTACTACTATACGACGTGCTTAGCCTCATCATCGAGAAGCACAACAACGCGCACGTCTGGCTGACGGGGATGGGCGGCGGGCGCTGGTGGACATCGTGAAGCGCAGCGTGCCGGTGGCTTTGAGGGAGTCATTTCAGCAGGAGCATACCGCGTTGAGTTATCCCGCAAACGTTGACCCGCAGCCGATCCTGGCTCGGGAACAACGTTTGGTGCGGGATAACAAAGCAGCCGACTGGACCCCCACCGAGGCCACTAGGAAGCTCAGCCTGTACAGCAGGCTTGACCCGGTGTTCTACGCCGCGGTCAAGGTGCGTTACCCCATGGTGGCCGACCTCGCGTCGGTTTCCCTTGTGGCCTTGCGCTCTTTGGTCGTAGAGATTTACCCGGCATGGGCGCAGACGGACGTCGGGAAGGCCTTCCTGGCCAACCAAGCCCGCAGGTGGTGGCACGTCGGCCCTGCTCACCAGCCAGCAGCGAGCACCAGGCGCTGCTGGACAAGATCAACGAGCTGTCCGCGCTGGTTCAGCGGAGGTACGAGGCGGCTCCGCCGGTGGTGCAGCGGCAGCAGGACCCGCCGCAGCGGCAGCACGGGCAGCGCCGGCAGCAGCGCAGCAGCGCGGGCAGTCGCAGCGGGGCTTCCGCATGGGTGTCCAATCCCCACCGGCAGTGGGCTACGATCGTGACGAGCAGCGGGCGAAGCCGCTTTGTACCCGCTGCAAGAAATCCGGTAAGGAGCTATACCACTTCTACCGCGACTGCCCTCTTGGCGGTCGCCAACATCCCCCCACCTCAGCCGCGGCTTTCTGCGTCCCCATCGACGAGGAGGATGCGGAGGGCGTACATACACTCGCAATGTGTGCTGTTTTTCAGGAGGCAGTAGATGATGGGGCTGAGGCGTTTGCCCGTGCGGCAACGGCGTACGGTCCGCCGGCGGTGCTGTGCGGGGGCGGTTGTTGGGGGCATCGACGTGTCGGCCTACGGCTTCTCCGTTGACGCAGCGCCACCGGTGACGGCTACGGCCGGTGACGACATCCTCCAGCGGCTGGACGACCTCGCGGCGGAGGTCAACGCAGCGGTAGAGCCACAAGTGCATTATACTCACGCATCTTTCCCGCCGCCTGGAGGCATTGAGCCGCAGACTTTGGCTCTGGTGTGTGGCCCCGCCGCAGCGGGGATCACGCCGGAGGAGCAGGTTCCGGCAGGTGGTGCGGCGGCATCGGCATCCGCCGTGCCGGCCCTTGCTAT